>PVKS010039414.1:0-17281 GCA_004027875.1 Aplodontia rufa | reverse complement strand
CCCTCCCCTGTTTTCCTCTAGTTCCTTCCTCCCTTCTCTCCTCCTTCCTCTACTCTATTAGACTACATTTAGTTCATCTATTAACCTGTATTTGAATGGTTCTTTGTGTAATCTTATCCTTCCAACTCCTTTACCTTTATTGTACTCTAGGTTCCACATCTCAGAGAAAACATTCAACCTTTGAGTTTCTGAGTTTTGGTACCTGCACTTAGCATGATATTCTCCATTTCCTGCTACTTCTTATATAATATAAATAACTATAGTCAGTTGAGAAAGTGTTGAACTTTTTGGTATAAACATGCAGGCTTAAATATGGTAACATTCACTTCCAACAAGCTCCCAAGCAATTGAAGAATTATAAAGTACTTATACAGACTGGAGAAAGATAATTGGTATAGGAGATTGGTTACAGTGAAGCTACATTTAAAAAGACAAGAAAAATACATTTTAAAGTATAAAAAGGCACACAAATTTTTTTCCCAAGGTGACTGTCCACAAAAATGTGGCAGAAATGGGGTTTATTTTCAATAACTTAAGTCATAGTAAGAAAATTCTAGACATAACAAAGAAATGGAAAATCCTCAAATATTATACTTATTTTAAATAATAATAAAAACAATCAGTTTGATTAAGACAAATAATAGGAGGTAATCTTAGTGTTGAAGAATACCCACATGGAAAAGGGGGAAAGAGGGCTTGAAAAAAAGGCTCAAATAAATTAGTCAATACATGGAAAAGAGAATAAAGAACATAACAAAAAATAAATAATTATAACAAAATTAAAACAATAAGATAAACTATGTAAACAAGTGCATTAAATGTGAATAGACAGAATCTACACAGGATTAAAAGGCATAATTCAGCTTTTTAGGTGAAAACATCTAAAATAGTGACAAATTTTATCTAAAATATAAAGTACTGGGCTGGAGAGGTGGCTCAGTGGTTATAATGCTCGCCTGGCATTCACAAGGCCGTGGGTTAGAACCCCAGCACCAGGTACACAACAAAGTGTTGGAGCAATGAAAGCCACATGAAAAACAAAATAAAATTGATTTGCTCTTTCTCACTGCCCCCTTCTCTTTTAAATAAATAAAATATAAAGTATTATAAAAGACTTAAAAAAACAACTAAAACTAACATAATTTTGCATAACTTATTAGACTACAAAAACTAACTTACTGAAATTTTTCACTTAGTTCTGCAAGACCAATGTGCACTCTGTTCTATGTCCAGATTGATAACCCCAGTTTGCTTTCCTGTTTTGTTTCCTGGTAACACCTGTTGAGCATATTTAGTGGGAGGCTAGGGGACAGGGGAGGAGAAAGTGCTCTTGTTTAGGGTTTTGGTTCCTGTAGTAAGATGCTGCCTAATCCATTTCACCTCCATGTCCTGTTTATTATCATTCAACATAGTTAGAAGAAAATATAGGTAGGCACCTTTAAGATCAGCTCAAAATATCTCTTGATAATTCCAAGATGTATTGGATTGCACTTTTTTTGAGGGAAAAAGTGTAAACAGTTGAAGAATATTAACAAAATTAAAACATTTGGTAGCAGAATTGTGTGTGGTGTTAGATGGTTTATTTGTGAAATGAATTACTAAAAATAACAAAATTTCAGAAACTGAAAAACATGACTTAAAAACAACAACAAATGCCCGGAGCAAAATGTTAATAACAAAGAGGAATTTGGTCAAAACCTGGTCAGATATGTACCAACCACACAGGCCAAATAAGTTAAAAAAAAAAAACAAACAATGTCTAGGCACACAAGAACATTTGATACAAAATTATGGAAGAAATTATTAAGACCGTATCTCTTTGGGAACACATCTGATCAAGCACACCAAAAATCAGTGTCTTTGATCACTTAAAGCATGAAGAAATATTGATTAAGCAAGCTCTGTTCTAGATGCTGGGAACTCCACAAACAAAACAAAGTCTCTATTTTCTTGAAGCTTGCTTTCCAATAGCAGAAGTCAGAAAACAACCAGATAAACTTGTCAATGGTATCATAATTTTGAATAGTAGTTAAGTGTTCTGAAGGAAAAACAAAGTGATAAGATGAAGAAGAAAGATGTGTGGCTGATTTAGATTAGGTAGTTAGAGTCAGCCTGACTAAAGAGGTGACCCGTAATATAAGATGTTTAAGCCACCACAAAGATCAGCTGGTAGAGGTTTCCCAAATACAAGGATGATGCTTAGGCCACACAAGTTTGAAAAACCACAGGGAAGTCATAAGCTCTGAAGGGACAAAGCAGTTCAAATACATAAGGACTGGTAAGTGGGAAACAAGGCACCCAGTCCCTAGCTATACCATAAGGGCAAGAGAAACACGTGAAGATTTTGAGATATGGAGTGACATGATCTGTCAAGAGAAAAACTACTACTGGAGAAAGAGAGAGATGGTGTAGAAAATCAAGGAGCTAAGATAGAATATTGATGACACTGATTTTTCTAGATACAAAGTGATAGTAACTAACACAAGAATAACAGCCCTGGAGACAAAGTAAGTAGTTGGGGACCTGGTTTAGAGTGAAAAGATTTGCTGAAAGATCTGATAGGACATACAAATGAAAGAGAGGACTCAAAATGAATATGTAGGTTTGCTCTGAGCAACTGGGTAGATGATATTTCTGCTTAATAAGAATGAGAAGACTAGACAAGGTCCATGTGGCTTGAGAGAGAAAGAAGAAAAACATGTTTAGAATATGTCAAGTATGAGATAACTATCAAACATTCAAGAATAAAGTATTAAGTACCAGTTTGAAGTTCAGTGCAAAGGTTGGTTTTACCTACTTGGAAATCAAAATAATGAAAATATCATTTAAATAATGTACATGTATGTACATTATTATTATTATTAG
This sequence comes from Aplodontia rufa, assembly GCA_004027875.1. Lineage (NCBI taxonomy): Eukaryota > Metazoa > Chordata > Mammalia > Rodentia > Aplodontiidae > Aplodontia > Aplodontia rufa. The sequence continues at coordinate 14,416 of PVKS010039414.1, read as the reverse complement.
ACAGGAGAAACGATATTTCTTAGAACACAGAATAGACAGCAGAGAAATGGTATCTAAGAGCAACTTCAAGGGCACTCCATTATTACAACTAAAAAAAAAAAGAGAGAGAAAAGAAAAAAAGGAAGAAAACAAATAATTATCCAGAAAAATATTTTATTGTAGAGCAAAAGAAATGTTACAAGAAAGTATTGGTTGCTACAGTTGGTTGAGTAAGATGAAGCTGGAAATATGACCATTACATCTGGCAATATAAACTTCACGAATAAATGCACTTGCAGAAAGTGGGGGTGGCATCTATCTGAAAACATAAACTATGTAGAACATGGACTGTGAGAAAATATAGACAAACTACATACTGAACTTTCAATAATGTCTGTTATAAATCAGAGCAGAATACTCAGGAACAAAACGGCACTGATATTCCACTTCACTCCAATCAGAAAGGCAAAGATGAAAAACATGAACAATAACAGATACTGGAGGGGTGTTGGGGAGAAAGAAACACTAACACACTGTTGGTGGGACTGAAAACTGGTACAGCCACTCTGAAAAGCTGTGCGGAGACTCCTCAAAAAATTAGAGATCAAACCACCATATGACCCTGGATATTTTTCAAGAAAGCTAGAATCAGCTTATTACAGAGACACAGCTACATCAATGTTTACAGCAACTCAAATTACAACAGCTAAATTATGGGGTCAACCCAGATCCCTTCACTGGATGAATGGATCCAAAAACTATGATACACACACACATATAATGGAGTTCTACTCAGCTACTAGAAAAAATAATATCATGGCTTTTGCAAGTAAATGGATAGAAATGGAAAAAATATCATGCTGAGTGAAACAAGCCAAACCCAGAGACTTAAGGGTCAAATATTTTCTCTCATAGGTGGAAGCTGGAGTAAAACCTAAGATAGGATGAAAGTTAGTCAAGTGTATTTAATAGACCCACAAAATCTGAAGTAACACATGAGCTGTGGGGACTATAGCTATAAAAGGGGTGGGGGGAAGGAAGGGAGGAGAAGAAGGGAAATAGAGGGGTGTGCAATACTATAAAGTATACTTGACCCCCATGAGAGTCAAAATGTACTCAAGTAGGCATATAGATCTAGCAATTTCAATGTTTAAATTACATGTGTATGGTCTCTCTGTATTTTGAGGGAACTACAGAGGAGTCATGAGATCGGGGAGTGTGGGAAGGGAGGGAGATCCTGGGCAAGGATCAGGTTTAAGCTACTCTCTTATATATGCATGTATGAATGTAAGGCAATGAATCCCTTCAACAGTCAGACTATGTTGAACCAATTAAAACAAATCTTTTTTGAACCACAGATTGTTTAGAAAATGAAACAATGTAAACTACTATTTAAATATTAGTCTTTTGGGTTATACTATCAGATTCAAATATGACTAAGCTAAAACTAATTATAAATATGATTAAAAACAAGCTCAAGCATTGGAAAATTTAAAAATCTAATCCATGAGGCAGAGTTGTATGTGAGCAGTGAGTAGCACTGCTAGTCTAGCTTTTATATTCCTGAATTTCCACGTTTAAAAAAGGTACAGCAGGGGACTGGAGTGGTGACTCAGTGGTTACAGCACTTGCCTGGCATGCCCAAGGATGCGAATTCGAACCCCAGCACCACATACACAACAAGATGTTGGAGCAACGAAAGTCACAAGAAGACTAAATAAAATTGATTCTCTCTTTCTCACTCTCACTGTTCCTCTCTCTTAAAAAAATACAGCAGGGCTGGTGTGGTGGCTCGGAAGTTACCACACTTGCCTGGCATGCATGAGGGTGCAGGTTCGAACCCCAGCACCATATAAACAATGAAGTGTCAGAGAAACAAAGGCTAGATGAAAAAATAAATCAAGTTGATTCTCTTTCCTCTCTCTCACTCTCTTTCCCCTCCCTCAAAAAAACAGATACAGCATTTAAAAAGAAAATAGGCAATAGCTTCAATAATAACAAAAAAGTGACATATGGTCCCTCAAATGCCAAAACACAGAAAGGTTTAGATAAACCACAAAAACAGGAAGTACATGGTACCAGTGTCTGTATGGGAACAAAAAGAAAAAAATCAACAAGAAAATCCCAAAGGTCCAAACACTATTGACTAGAATCCCCAGGCCTATTTTAATACAGAAGTGAAAGGAGAAATAGTTTTGCCCAATTCAAAAGCAGGTGAGTAGAAGGGATCCTTGGAAAGTTCTAAAAAGGTAAAAAGTGTTGGAGCAGTTTAGACTACTTGAATTCTCAAGAGCAACCAATCAAATCTCCATTTCAGGATAGGCCACATATGGAAACTTCCTGACATGAAGATCAACCCTTTAGCAGGACAGGATAAATAAAGGGAAAAGAAAAAAGACACAGCTATATGGGGAGAGGAGCACAACCACAAAATCTTAGAAAGAATGAGTGAAAAGCTTTTAGGAAAAAACAACACATTCATAATAAACATGTGTGTGGGGGGCAGTCTGGCCTTGCTCTCAATTCCTTTGTGCAATGCCAATTTAACTCTGTGTTATCACTCTAAAATACTTGTCAGTCTTTTACATTTTAAGGACTTGGATTCCTTTCACTTAATTGATACATAAGTAGTGTGAATAACCAACAGTATTACAATAAATTTAGATGACAATACACATGTTCCAAGCTGACACTACAGAATTTCATTATCTTATACTTGCCCTTTGTGGGGCCAAATAATTAAGAACCTTAGCACAAAATCACAGTTCGAGGTAAGTAAGCAAAACATAACACTCATGTGAAAATATCTAGAATGTCTTACATTTGCCCAAAGAATTTTTGAATAAACAGGCAGGGAAGGTTCTAAAAGTTATAGCCATGAAGCAAATCACTAAAAAATTCTAAAACTTGAATTAATTATATTATCTATTCATATGTGAATTAATTATATTATGTATTCATACCTATTTAAAACAAAGTTTAAAATTTTTAAGTTTTCATGAGAGATGTGAATGCTATTTTGATTTTGGCCTATGTTTGGAAAATAAAACTGGGGCACCACTACTAAGAGCTGACAGGACACTTACTTTCCCCAAATTAACACTGTTTTCTAAACTGTCAAAAATAACAGCCGCTCCTCAAAGTAATTAATGCTTGAGCACTGCAGAAATCACGTAAGACCTCAACCAAATTCTGTTACAGATAATACTATCCTACCTTTTTCAAGGTAAGAAAAAATGGCAGGACAAAGTTGATAGGGGAGGTCTCTGTCAAAAATAGCAGTTATAGCGTTTGCCTGGCATGTGAGAGAACACGAGTTTGAACCCCAGCACTACGTACGCAACAGTGTTGAAGGAATGAAAAACAGACGAAAAATTAAATAAAAAACTAAATCAATCTCTCTCTCTGTCTCTGTCTCTCTCTCATAACAAATAATAAAAATGGCAACTAAAATACAAGCTGCCTGAAAACTGAAGCCAAGGATACCCTAAAGGAAGTAATTTGTTAGCACAATAGTGTTTAAGAGTAAAAGAAGACTCAGGATATACAGGCCAGACAGCATTCCATCCTGACTGTTCAACAAGAGAGTCAGCACTATAAAGTACTGTGCAAATCTTTCAAAATGCTTCTTCACTTTTGACCTTTTAAGAAATACCATAGGAGATAGTCTATAGAAAATCCTGTCTTAGACCAAACAAGGCCGAGCAGACAATCCACCATCACATATAGGCTTAAAAAACAAGACTGGGCTGGGCGCAGTAGGACATGCCTGTAATTCCAGCAACGCAGGAGGCTGAGGCAGGAGGACTGCAAGCTCCACCGGCACTCCAGGACAGACTCAGCAACTTAGTGAGGCTGCAAGATACTTAGCAAGACCCTGTCTCAAAATATAAAAATCGAAAGGACTTGGAATGTAGCTTAAGGTAAAGCACATCTGGGTTCAATCACCACTACCAGAAAAAATAAATGAATAAATAAACAAATATGAATGGATTGATTCTGGAAATGAAAAACAAACCCAAGGATGATTTTGAAAATTTGGTAAGACACATCAAGCAGACACTAACGCAACCAAATTCACTTTTGCTGTGATGGAAACGTGTTCCTCAAGGTTCTTGCACTGGGAAGGTTATCCTTAAATTCATGTTGATAGTATTTGGAGATGGAGCCTTTGGGAGATAATTAGAGTTAGAAGAGGTAATAAGGATAGGGGCCAAATGATGGGTTTAGTGGCTTTATAAAAACAGAGATACCCTTAGTTCCTAGGCTCCCTCCTACTTGCTAATGATGTCCACTACCATGTTCTAACAGAGCAAGACAACCCTTAGCAGATGCCAGAACTTTGAGATTGGACTTCCCAGACTCCAGAACTGTAAAGATTCCTGTTCATTACAGATTAGCCAGTCTGTGGTATTCTGTCATACAGCCAGAAAACAGACCGAGACTTTTTTAATATTCCTCTTATTGGTTGTCAATTTATCCATCAAATATTCTACAAAGTATCTATCTACTACATTCTGGACTTGTGCCAGGTGTTTGGATATAGCAACAGAGAAAAAGTTCTTATGGGGGGAGCAGACAATAAACAGCAAAAATAATAAATTATATAGTGTTTTGAAACTTGGTAAGAGCTAGTGGAATAAGGAACAGGAAAAAATCCTGTCTTCTATTATTCATGTGGCTGGGACAAGAAACCATTCCTTAGTGTTTAAAAATATGTAGAAGTGCTGAACTCAGGTAGCAAAAAGAAAATGGTAGAGACAGCAGAAAGAAATTGAACATCATTATCCAGCTCAAACACATCTGGCTGTTCTCAGTCTTCCTCTCTAGAATAGCACGCATTTAACTCCAGGCCCCTCCAATGAACCCAGGCCTGTGGGGAAAGAAATGCACCCAAGGGAGACCTCTGAGTGGAGCTGGCAACTGGACTTCAGCTAGCTCCTCATAGGCCAGGGCTCTGCTCAGATCCCGAGCTTTTCAAAGATGCTCAGTTAGAGAAGCTGCTCTTCCCCTTACTCTGTGCAACCGGGTGAACCTGTTTTTAATACTACAATGTGAAATTATTTTATTGGGTGGTCATTAAAATAACTTTTCCCAATAAATGTAGGCTCCTTGAGAAGAGTGAGCTTGTTAATACTGTTCATTGCAGTATCCCAGCAGCTACGACGCTGCTGGTACATAGTACATAGAAAACATTTAATTAGAGTTTCTAAATCAATGCATAAATTCCACAGCAAAATTTAGCACAAGAGTATTCTCAGAGCTTCATATACCCTTATTAAGAGCCGTGAAAGTAATAAACTAAGGATGCTATTGAGAGAAATAACACAAAGTATTTATAATTATCTTAATTTCTTATATAAATGAATAACTTAGAGATTATATAAGTAATTTCCAACTTCAGATCACATACACTGATTTTTTTCTAATAAAATTGGTACTTTGTAATATGGAATTTAAAAGCTATGGAAAATATACATTTGCAAATAAGTGTTTCTATTTTATTATAATTCTAGCTATAATATAAACAATATTCTGAAACCAAGATTTCAAAAATATGTATTTTACCTCAGTTTACTAATTTCAGCAATAATTTTAAACTATGTTATTTGTAGAATTTTCTTTCAGAAGGTGAATTAGATCAGATTACAATCTTCTAGTCTAAATTAAATGGCCATAGCTAAAGCATTATTTCTTTGCCTATGGAAAATAAATGAAATGGCCTTAACAGAATGATTGTTTAGCTAACTGCATTTACGAAGCAGTAAGAAATCAATAACAACAGTAATAGCATACTAAATTTGTAGTTTGCCTGAGACTATTTCCTCAGGATATGGATTATTTTTGATCCTAAAATCTATAAATATCTAACGAGAAAAATTTCTATTGGCTAATACAAAAAAAAGAGAGAGAAATCAGCATTTTCAATTTTGACTGTGAGCATTCCCATGAAAACTATGACATGCTTATAAAAGTAGCATTTAAGGTAAGTTTCAAAACTTCAGCCATTATAAATGCACTTCTAAAATTTCTATCCTGCATTCAAATCATCCAGGGACTTTGTAAAGAAATATAATCAAAATCAAGTGACTGATTGATGGTAAAGTTTTACCATCATTTCCCTGAATTTTATAAAAAAAAACCCAGATGACTAATAAGACAACATGCTAAAAAAGAAAACTCGGCTAAAACTACAGTACAGTGATAATAACATATTTTGTGCATTTGAACCTAAATAAAAGCAAGCTCATGTTGAAAATATCTCCAAAGCTAAAAGTTGAATTAGATATGCTATATTTTTCATGAATAATGAGGATCAATATTTCAAATTGTATGATTTGATGGAAAAGTTATACATACACAGTATGCTTGGATAGTGAAGCAGATTAATAACTTGATATTTACCACAAAATGTCAGAATTTGTAAGAGGAAAAAAGTTTTTATTTTATGAAGAACAAATTGATGTGCTTGTGAAAAATGTCAAACTGCCATACATAAACTCTGATATAATATGTGAGATAAACAAAAATGAAAATATAACATAAAGGAACATGCTAAAACTATCAAGTTCATCTTACAAATGGAAGATAAAACAGTTTCTTCCAAACCACTGTTTGGATTGTAGTCCTTGAAAATGCTGACAAATAAGTATTGTTACATAATGGAAGTGAGTCAACCAGTCATAACTTAAAGAGAATTGGTCTAGGTTACAGCCAGCAACTTGAAATCTTCACTAGGTTATATTCTTATTTATTCTATTTAGAAAATAAATAAATGCACATTTGAGCTTAAATCTGGCTAAGAGCAAAGATAATAATCTTTTCAAGGTAAGTATAAACTTCCTACATACAATTAACACATTAGTTTTGATATAATATGTATAATTCATGATAAAGTAATAATTTAAATGTGGGAAACAAAAGAATGGATAGTTTTTAAAAGACAGAATAAAACATTTTCCTGTATTCAAATAGGAAGAATGAATATGCCAACCAATTCTGCATAAAGATACAAATTACTCTTGATTATAAAACTTGAATATTGCTTATGAAACGTAAAGGCTTCCATTTTTTAGATAAAAGAAATTCCTTAATGAAAACACTTACAACTTACCTCCCAATTTAATACATAAAATTAACTGTTCTTCTCGCCTACAATTTCATGACCCGTTCTTCACCCAGCTGACAAAATGCTCTTTTTTTGGACTGAAAGTTTTCTATAGTTCTCCTCACACTCTGTACCCTTGCTTAAATTTCCTTAGTGTTTCTCCATCATTTTTAGAGTCCAGCCTCCTTAACACAGTATGTAATGATCTTTAAACATTGACCCTTGCCTCTTTCTCTAGGGCATTGACACAGCAGTTAATGAGAAAACAATTTGGTAGATCCCAAAGTGTGACATTCATTACCAAGCCACTGCACTTGTCTGGCACAAACTGTTCCTTCTTGCACTTACACATTCTTCTTTTGGGTAGCAGCTACCCAGGACTCATTCCACATCGGTGCTGGGTCCTGCCTGACAGCTGCCCCTCATCCTCTGTTCTCTACACCACATGCTGCTGTCACAGCCCTGCCGAAGAGTGGCTCTTATGAAGTGCTTACTCGTGCACTGGGCAATACTTTCATACATAATTAATTAATCCTCACAACTACCCTATGAAGTTGGCAATGCCAAATATATCTGATGGAAGAAGAAACAAAGGCTTATAAAAAGTATGTAAAGGGCTGGAGCGGTGGCTCAGAGGTTACGGTGCTTGCCAGGAATGCACGAGTACGTAAGTTCAGGCCCCAGTACCACGTACATAACAAAGTGTCCCAGGAACGAAAGTCATATGAAAAACTAAATAAAGATTGCTCTGCTCTTCTCTCTCTCTCTTCCCTCTTTAAAAAAGAACAAAGTATGTAAAATTTTAAAATATATTTTGCATTTATATATTTACAGTCAACTCTTTAATCAAACCCATCACATTTAATCCAATCATCCTAATCGGGTTAATTTGCTTTGATCAATGAAATTGAGTTAAATGTGATTTGTTATTATTATTTAAATATAACTACATTTGTTTATACATTTAGATTACACTTACATATTTAACACACGCAAACGTGCATAAAATGACATTTTAAAGTTACTTTACTATTCTCTCTGTTAAGCCTAATAATAATAAAAAAATGCAACGACTGAGGGGTTTTCCAAAGAAAGAGTTTATAAAGATAATTTTGTAGGTGTCCCACAATTGCTCAGATGTTTTTCCCGTTTTATGGATAGATTTCCATTTTTAATCTACATAAAAACAATCACATCAAACAACTTAGGTGTCATTGTAATCCCACATGATGACTTTTTTATATAAAGGGGGGGGACAGTGAAATAGAGAGAAAGATCAATTTTATTTTGTTTTTCTTGTGGATATCATTGCTCTGACACTTCATTGTGTACATGGTGTTGGGGTTTGAACCCGCATACCCACACATGCCAGGCAACTGACTTAACCACTGAGAAACTGCTCCAGCCCCAAGATGATGAATTTTTAAAACTCAAGTTATGGGAGCATAAGTTTTTCAAATTTTTAAAAATCTTGAAATCAGTCAAGAGACCACCTACAGAATGGGAAAGAATCATGGCCTGTGATCCCTCTGACAGGGGACTAATATTCAAATTTTACAAAGAACTCAGAAAACTCAATAACAAAAACACAAACAATCAATCAACAAATGGGCCAGAGAGCTAAACAAACTTCTCACAGAGGAAATCAAGCAAGCCAATGAATACATGAGAAAGTGTTCTAAATCACTGGTAATCAGAGAAATGCAAATCAACACTACATTAAGATTTCACCTCACTCCAGTCAGACTGGTAAAGATGAAGAAAACAAACAATAACAAATGGTTGAGGGGTTTGGTGAGATAGGAACACTAGCACACTCTTGGTGGAATTGCAGACTGGTTTAGCTGCTCTGGAAAGCCGTGTGGAGACTCCTCAAAAAATTAGGGTTGGATCCACCATTTGATCCAGATATCCCTCTTCTGGGTATTTTCCCAGAGGAGTTAGAATCAGCACATTACAGCAACACAGCAAAATCCATGTTCATAGCAGCTCAATTTACAATAGCTGGATTATGGAACCGACCCAGATGTCCCTCACTGGATGAATGGATCCAAAAGCACTGGTATGTATATACAATGGAGTTCTACACACCTATTAGAAACAATGATACTGCATCTATTGAAGGTAAATGAATGGCATTGGAAGAAATCATGCTGAGTGAAGTTAGCCAAACCCAGAGAGTCAAGGGCCAAATGATGTATGTGGAGGCTGGACCTAAACCCAGGCTTGGGAGTAAGGTAGACAAACTCATGCATTAGATCCATAAAACAATAATGCAAAATGTTAGTATTTATGAGATACAGTTGCAAAATACTTCACAAGATATTGTAACAAGCTATGCTCTATACCTGTACAAAAAAGGAAATGTTTAATCCCATATTCAAATATTTTGAAGAATAACAAGGGACAATAGGAAGGGAGGAGAAAAGGAAATGTTGGAACTGAGATAAAGCAAGGTACATTCTAAGCAGTTATAAATATATATATACATACACACACACACACACACACACATATATGTGTGTGTGTGTATATATATATGTATGTATATACATATATGTTCTTCATATACGTATATGAAGAACATATATGTATATACATGTTCTTCATAGGCATAAGAATTATATCACTGTATTTGGGTTTTTAGGAACAATATAGGACCCAGAAGAAAGGCAGGGGATGAGGGGAGAGGAAAAGGGAAATAGAGGGATGTTTGTGTGGGGGGAGATATTAAACAAATTGTTTTCCTGAATTGTGTGCATCTAGGAATATGTGACAACTCATCCCATCATTATGTAAAACTATAATGAACTAATAAAAAATAAATTAAAAAAGAAAATATCATGAAATCTTATGGTTATTTGATGTAGCTGAAACTATAATTGAAATTTTGTCATATATAATAAACAAATTTATTTGTACTTTTGCAATCTTTTTCATCTGTGGTCTTTAGAAGGCCCTTTATACAAGAATAATTTTTGGCAGGAAAATATAATGAACAAAGGAGATTAAAATTAAATTGATCAATACTATCAGGTCTACATTTTTTAAAAAAGAAAGAGAGGGAGAGGGAGAAAAAGGAAGAGGAAAAGAGAATCAATTTTTATTTAGTTTTTCATCTGGTTTTCATTGCTCCAACACTTAGCTGTGTATGTGGTGCTGGGGTTCAAACCCAGGTCTTCACATATGTCAGGCAAGCACAACAACCACTGAGCCACCACTCCAGCCCCTACATTTTAATAGATATAATATTTAACATATTTTCTAAATTATTGATGAGTAAAAGATTAAGTTGAATCCAAAGTGCGAAATAGAATAAAATGGTCCTAAGTACTGTTCAAATCCAGATTTTCTGTAAATTTAATAACATAGTTACAACACTTTGCTCTTTGAGAAAATTATTTAGGTTTATGATGTTTTCACTCACTGATAATTTTTGTTCCTGATTTTTAAAAAAATTATACCATATTTGTTCTGACTAAAATGATTACAGATCCATACAAAGAGTTCTAAATAATATAATAAAACAATCTAAATAGTAAAATTCTGGTTTTGCATATGAGTAGAATACTGCCTCTGATTCACTGTGAGGATCTAAAAAAATCAGTTTTTTAATGCTTGTTTCTCCACTGAAAATTGTTCAGGGATAATACTTTACGGGGATAAATCTAATGATTGCTAACCTCTCTCCACTCACCTCCTGAATACTGTACAGACATACTTGAAATTAGCTCTAGTACACTTGCAGTACTTAATGACTTCAAATCATGTGAAAAAGTGTCCACAGAACTCACTTCAAAACAGAAAACTAAGATGTTTTTCTGCTTTGATGGAGTACAAAATTATGCTGAAGAGAGATCATTAAATAGACGTGAAAAGTAAGCCTAATGTCAACTCTCATGCGTAGACTCTCGTCCTTAATCTAAGGTTGTCTCATTTCCACTACTGGCTGTAGAAGGAATCCAAAGTTTAAGAGGAGGCACTAGGCTAGGGTTGCTGCTCAGTAGTAGAGTTCTTGCCTAGCACGAATCAGACTCTGAGTTCAATACAACAATGATAAAAAACTAGAAACCAATAACTAAGACCACTGAAAATTATAGAAATTCAACAAATCATTCTGGACAATCAACGAATAAAAAAAGAAATCCAACGGGAAATTTTAAAATATCTTAAGATCAATGAAGATGGGAACATAGCATATTAAAACTTACGGGATTCAACAAAAGCAGTTCTAAGAGGGAGCTTATAGTAATGAGTACCTAAGTTAAAAAAGGAGAAAGATCTCAGGTAATTAACCTAACTTCATATTTGGAGGAACCAGGCAAAAGAGGAACAAATTAAGCCCAAATTTAGTATAGGTAAAGAAATAATACAGAGCAAAAATAAGTGAGATTGACAATAGAAAAGATCTACGAAACTAACAGTTTTTTTCTGAAAAGATAAGTGAAACTGATAAACCTTCGCAAGACTAAGAAAAATATCTTTCAAATAAATAAAATCAAATACAAAAGAGGAGCTACTTTTATCAATATAACACAAATAGATCATGAGAATATTCTGAACAATTGCATGCCAACAAATTAACCCTCAAGATAAATTCCTATAAACATGAAACCTACCAAGTTTCAATCCTGAAGAAAGAAAGAGAAAAGACCAATAATAAGCAAGGAGATTAAATCAGTAATAAAATATCTCTTATTACCAAGAAGCCCAGGACCAAATGCCTTTACTGGTGAATTCCACCAAAAGCTTAAAGAAGAAATAATACCAATCCTTCTCTTTAAAAAATCAGAGAAGGGAGCACTCACAAGCTAAGTTATAAATTATCATGGTACCAAAGTGAGACAAATGAACCACTAAAAAATTACTGGCCAAAATCTAACATAAATGTGAAAATATTCAACAAAATACCAGCAAATCACATTTGAAAGCACATTAATAGGATAACAAACCATGATCAAGCAGAATTATTTGTGTGCGTCAACATACAAAAATCAATAAATGTGATACACCACATTAACAGATGAAGAGAAAAAAGTCATGCAGTCATCTCCATAGATTCAGGAAGAGCATTTAAGCTCAGCACCCATTTCAGGAAAAAAAAACTCAAGGATAAAAAGATAAAATATTTATATAGTACATCTTCTAATGTACAAATGCACATGATTGTAATATGTACTAATGCTGACAAACGCATAAACACTTTATGAAACAAAAATCTGTGAGAGGAAAGAATACTTATATGATGCTATTAAAAAGGGGCTGGAGCAATGGCTCAGCAGTTACAGAGCTTGCCTGGCATTTGCCAGGACACAGGTTTCAACCCCAACACCATATACACAATGAAGTGTCAGAGCAACAAAGGCCATGTGAAAAACTAAATAAAAATCGATTCTATTGATTCTCTCCCTCCCTCTCTCTCTCTCTTAAAAAAAAAAGGTACTATCAAAGGAGAATTTAACACAGCACTCTTTGTAAAGACAGACTGAGTGGGAAAAAATAAATCAGGAAATACAAGTCCTAAACTACTGTTTAAATAAGATAGGTCTTACGGATACATACAAAGCTCTACATCTTTTTTGTTTTTAAAGAGAGAGGGACTGTGAGAGAGAGAGAGAGAGAAAGAGAGAAACAACTTTTATTTAGTTCTTCGTGTGGCTTTCATTGCTCCAAGCCTTCCCTGTGCATGTGGTGCTGGAGTTTGAACTCCAGTGCTCGCGCATGCCCGGCAAGCACTGTAACCATCGCGCCACTGCTCCAGCAAAGCTCTACATCTTGAAAATGGGAACATAACTTCTCAGCATCCATAGACATGGAAAAACATGACATTAATTCCTTTTTAGAGTTTGCCAACTTAAACTTCTCTAGATTCCACAAAAAATTGACCTAATATATAAAACGCTTCACAATTGATTAAAGAGAAATAACACTGACATCTAATAAATCATATAATAAGATGTGAAAAATAATTGCAAATAACTAAAATAATCTAAACAAGTAATGTTACATAACTTCTTCTACCAATGAGATTTCATTAAAAAAAGCCTGATAGGGGCTGGAGCAATGGCTGGGCAGTTATGGTGCTTGCCCAGCATGTGGGAGTACACGGGTTCAAACCCCAGCACCCATGTATACAACTAAGTGTTAGAGCAACGAAAGCCATGTGAAAAACTCAACAAAAATTGATTCTCTCTCTCTCAGTCCTTCTCTCTAAAATAAATAAATAAATAAATGTGATAAAATTGATAAATTTTGTAAAATTAGGCATCTACCTATACCATAATTAATGTCATGTATACAGAGATATTTGCAAAAATTGCTATAGGTTACTGTTGTATTGATTTATCTTAAACATATTTGGTGATAAGCCAAAGATGTATATGCACTAAATGACTAGGAAGAGGTATTTGGAAAATTGAAGGAATGAAAAATGAACTAAAACACAAGAATAATTTTCATTTGTTTAATCTCCAATAATTTATGAAACAATATCATTATAATTTCCTAAATTTGCTTTAAAATCCAACCAATATGCATCCTGCTTTTTACTGGTCCATTACAGTTGTACACAATGATGAGATTTGCTATCTCATACTCATACATGCACACAATACAACAATACCATTTGGCCAACATTCCCCACCCAGCACTCCCCCACTACCCTCCTCCTGTACCCTAGTCCCTTGCCTCTCTTTCTGGGGTATATATTTATTCTAATATATCCAATTATAGTGACATAATGCTTATATCTATGAAGAATATTTTATATACATGACAATAGTATATATAATGACTTATAAAAGCATGGAGTGTAACTGATTTTAACTTAGTTCCAGCATTTTGCCATCCTTTCCCTTCTTCCTACCACATGTTCTTTTTAGATGTATTTGATAATAGGATGAATATTGGCTTTCTTATAAAAGTATGCAGTATATAACTTGTTCTAATTCAGTTCCAAGTATCCCCCAACCCCTTCCGTTGTCTTCTCCATACTGGTCTTTCTGTTATTAGCTAAATAGTTTTTTTGTGCAGAGGGGTAGGGTTCTTTTTTATTATTTATTCAACATAGTCTTTCAAATTGGAGAGAACTGTTATTACATATTCATGCATACATTGATATTGACAAAGTTAATGTGTGTGCGTGTGTGTGTGTGTGTGTATTGATCCATTCAACCAGTGAGGGTCATCTGGGTTGGTTCCATAGTTTTTTAAATTGAGCTACTATAAACATTAGCTGTGTCTCTGTACTATGTTGATTCTAGTTCTTCTGGGAACATACTCAGGAGTGGGATAAGTGGGTTGTATGCTAGATACAGTCCTAGTTTATTT
>PVKS010039413.1:0-17280 GCA_004027875.1 Aplodontia rufa | reverse complement strand
CAGGCACTCCATCCTCAGGCTGGTGCAGGAACCTTAGAGTCCCTGATAATAAGCCAGCACACCAAAGCCTTTCCTCTTGGCAGAGGTCAAGGCTCAGAGGCTTCTCTCACTGCCTTGGACAGAAACCTCACCAGCCACTCAAATCAAGAATTAGAGTCAAGGCAACTGTGTCTCTCCACAGTGCCTCAACAGCACAGCTCTGTGCTTTGGTAGCTCCGAACTCCCCAACAGTGGTTGCCAAGCGACAGGGCCAGATTCTGATGCACATGAATGCTCCTTCTGGGTTCTGATTGGCTGAGGTGTGCAGCATCATCAGCATGTGCGTGTGCAAGACCAGGAGGAGACCAACTGCCACTCAGACTTTTCCTTCCATTGGTGAGCCTCAGCAGCTGTTGGCTGTGTGTCCCACACTATCAACACTGGCTCTCACCACTATGGAAGCAGCCATGATAACTGAGGGGTTGTTTGTGAAACCTTTCAAGCTCTGTTTGCTCTGGCACTGGGGTTTGCAGGTTAGGGTGTCTCTGGGCCCTTGGCACAGGCCTGTCTTCCCAGTCTGTAGGATATTCAGGCAGGAAACATGCACCTTTCACTCCGAGAGCACAAATGGACAAAGCACTCCCTCCAGAGAGTGAGGCAAAGAAGAGAAGGTGGTCTCTGTGTGGTAGGGTGCCCCTGGGATCATTTTCGTGTCCTGGAAATAAACCTGAGAGAACCCTAGCTCTTGTTTAACAACCACTCCTCAGGTGTTTAGACATAGCTCATTCCTTTATGCCCAGTCTTATATGTCAGCCCTCCCTTTTTTTTTTGTATTGTCCAATAATGCCCAATCAGGGGAATTCTACTGGTTGGGAAAGATGCATTTTTTTACTCTTTAGTTAGTTGAGACTGTAGAAAACTCTATGATCTCTAGGTGTGCGATGCTCATACAGTTGTATATTTAAATAGGAATCAACAGGGTGTAAGGGCTATGCACCAACATGTGGCCTTCCATTTGCACAGCGTCTGGGCAAAGTATACATATGAGACCCATCCTAAATCATGAAGAGCACTCCTTTCTGTGACTGCTGTAGGAACAGTTGGCTCCCTGTTGCTAGGTCTCCATGCCCAAATCTTTTTTCAAATTAAAATCTTTTGCCTCTCATATGTAACTTCTCGTTCATCTTGTGGAAATCACATAAGTGACCCAAATCATTCACTTTGAGTCAAGGCTACCAATTCTATCCACAGTGCACTAATAGCACAGCTCTTCAGTTTGGTAATTGTGAAGTCCAAAACAGTGTTTGACAAAATGACGGAGCCAATGTAAAGGGCTTGTGAAAATTTCTGGTAAGTTCTTATTTCCAAGTTCTGATCTCTATGTGTCAAGAGATCATGTTGTTGTAGATTATTTTATCTTAGGGGTATGTAGCATTCCTTTCTAGTCAGAAAACCAGTACAAGGTTCACTACTTCCTGAAACTGTTGAAATTCAATTGGTTTGTCACAGCTTTGCTGGATTTGATATGAGGCCTGTCATCCTCAAAATTCTTTTGTCATTTATTGCTCTGTCCCACTCAATTGATTCATCTTGCTGTCCTGTAATGCTTAAAAGTCACATTCTTGGAGTCTGAATTCCCTTTCCTGGCTTGGCACATACAAGGTGCACAGCTGCCTAAACAGTTTTTTCTGTCTTCATCTTGTTTCACAGAACCTTGGAATATTTCTAGTACAGTGAGTTCTTCCTGTGCTACAGCATTACCCCAACTCCCATGACACCTGTCTACTCTGCCTGTGCTTCTAGGTGATAGATACTTCATCCCTTATCAGCCCCATGCCCACTGACAGGCTTTCCTTTATTAAACTCCTTGAGCTTGAAGTTGTCTCTGTGTGCTGGGCTAACTATGAACACCTTCAGATTGTATTTACTAGATGTTGCTGATTTCCGCTTGTCTGTTGTTGAAAAGCTATGCATGTCTCCCTCTATTTGACACATGCTCTCTGAATATGTGGCCTGGGTTGCACTGTTTATTTTGGTGTAATTAATTATATTGCTTTGTGCATCTTCGAGATTTTGTTATATATTGGTATAAAATGTGGCTTTTGTTGCTTACAATTCTCAGGGATAGACTTACTTTTGCCAAATGATTCTTTTTGTTTAAGGATGTAGACCTAAAACCATCTCTTTTTTTTTTTAATTTTTTATTTTATGAACAACCTTACATGATTTTAACAAAATAATATAAAATGTGTATAAAATGTGTAAATATTTGGATATTGCAACAATCTCTTGAACACTCTAATTTTTTAAAATTTTATTTCTTGAGGGAAGCATTATTTTTAGAGTGATTTTCTTTCTGTACTTTTTTTTCTTTTTACACTTGAAGAAGAGGACTGTCCTACATCACAAGGTGGGTTTTAGTGGTGGAACTTGGCTCAATGGCTCCCAGGGCGATTGGGCTGGCCTGTGAGAAGTGGAGCATTTTACACCTCGATGTTTTTGGTCAGACCCTCCTGTAGAGATGGATGGCACCTTCACAAGGACATCTTTGATTCTCTGAACACCTCCTGTCTCTCTGGCTTCCATCTCACCATCACTGCCCCCCAGACTTCCCTCGGGCCTCACATAGCTGTCCACACCTGGAAGAGAAGCAGACTGTGATTGCAACATCCTGGTGCGCTTGGCCACCTTTCCAGACTGGCTTCCGCCACTGCAAAGATGTGAATGGGTGGTACAATTTCCACATTCATTTACTTACACTCCATCTCCCTGATTTGTAAATACCCATTATGAAGAGCTTTTTCTTCCATGCAAAGAGTAATAAACTGGACTTTTGTGTGCCTGTGTGGACAGCCTCATTTTCCAGCATGCTGTGATTTGATCATGTGATGTAAACATTTGTGTTTTATAAAATTTACTATGTTTTCATTTTTCTACTTTGAATTGTATCCATTTGGACAGTACCTGAATAAATGAGAAGCTTCTATCATTGACCTGTGCAGGCCGTTACTCAGTGGAGGCCATGTGTCCTCTTCCCATATGGTGGCCCTGGTGGTGTCACACTGGGTGCTACCTTTCCTCATCCACATGAGTCTGTTCCCTGTTATGCTCCTGATGACTTCTGCCTCAGTGCCCTTTCTTTTCTGCGCTCTGTATCTCACAGCCTCATCTCCTAAGCCCTTCCCTCCTCCTGGATCCTCCTCCCTGTCCTGTCTGGGTCCCAACTTGTCTTCCTCTCCCCGGAGCCCCTGGCCAGCCATGGGCTCAGGGCCTTATAGCTGCACCCGGGTTGCCTTGCTGCCACCCTTCCTGAGTGACCAGGCACAGCCGATGTATGTGCTGGGGATATACCACCTCTTCTGCCAGGCCACAGAGGAGTTGCAGTCACACCATCTGTTGTGTGGGTGGGGCTCTCTGTGTCCTCCAAGTCTCTGACTTTATCTCCAACTGCCTCCTGGCCCTGAGCTTGAACTCCAGCATGATTTCATGGTGGGTCAAGCCTGAGATAAACTGTAGGCAGTCAGCATGAAGCTATTTCTGGTACACAGCAGGGGTCAGCCAGCTTTTCATCATAAAGGGCCAATTGTTAATTATTCCAGGCTTTGAGGGCCACAGGGTCTCTATCACAGACACTCAACTGTGCCTTATCCTCTCAAAGCAGCCATAGATATAGAAAGAGTGGGTGGGCCATATGCCCATAAAACTTTATTTACAAGAAGTAGCAGTGGGCCAGATTTGGACCAAACCCTGCAGCATGCCAACTTGTGGTATATAGGGATGCTTCTGATTCTCTAACGTATTGGAGGTTGATAGGGCATTTGGAACCTCAGAAGAGGAGTTGTGTAAGTAAATCTTATGATGATGTTTCCACCCCCAACAGCTGGGACCACGGGTGTGTGCCAAAATGCCTGGAAGGTTGAGCTCTTTTTCTCAGTGCTATGGGCTAAATCTGGACTTAGACACCTGTCCTTCAGTCAGGTATTTTTCCTCAGGCAGGCAGGATGGAAATTTTCATCAGGTGGCTATGGGGTCTAGGTCCTTGGGCAGAAGTGGAGACCTTCACAGACACTCAGGAACCTCCTTGGATGTGGGGAAGCTGAGGAAGCTTGGCTTTGGGTCCATACAATGTGGTAAAGAACCCAGGTATCCATTACTGTCAAGGCTATTATGTGTTTAGCTGAGAGATTCACAGGCTTGTGTTTCCCTCTGGCCAGGTGTTAATGCACACAAACTCTTGGGAGAGAATGAAAGACTGGGGGAAAAGAGGCCTTGCTATAATCAAAAGAACCACTCCAGGAATGTCACATGCAGAGAATTTGGTGTAGGGAGTTGATTACAAAGGTGACAGAAAGGCTAGTGTCAAAACGGGCAGTTAGATTACCCCAACATATAGGAGCTGCAGAATGCCACTAGCAGCATAAGTAGAAGGAATTGGCACTAGCCAGTCTCTCTTGCCAAGCTGCTGTGGCTGGGTTGACTTGAAGCCTACCTCTGCTCACATGAGATCCTGGGCTAGAGACAGGTCTCTTCCTTCAGAGTTTCAACTCCTATCAGTTCTCGCAGGAGCAGACCTAACAGAAAACTGGCTGCCATGGATCTAGGAGTTCTAGTGTGGCCTTGCAGTTGTGGTCAGAAGTGTTCAGAGCATGGATGAGACACGAGAAATCTAGAAACCCAACCTGGAATGGATGGACAAACCAAACCGGAAACTCAGGCCTCCAGTCATCTTTCTGACCATGCTCACATGGTCAGTGTTCTCTGTCCAGAAATATTGGCTCCCCTCTGTTCCCTTGTTCCACTGTGGACACATTTGTGAGGATCTTCCTGGGAAGGAGTGGTTAGCCTTGGTCCTGGGCAGAGTGGATTAAGGAGAGGGCAGGTTTGGCATATGATGCAACCAGAGGGTAACATAGATCTGCAGCCTGAGCCCCACCTGAAGCAGAGGACCCTGTGTGGCCTCTGGGAGTCAATGGAACTCTTTTCTGTGTTCTGCCTTTAGAAACATTCACTGAGGAAGCTGCAGATGCTGTTCCAGGTGAGACCCAGCATTCAGAGGTGGCAGTGTGCCTCAGGGAAGGTGGAAAGGCCTCCACACAATTCTT
Source organism: Aplodontia rufa (assembly GCA_004027875.1). Classification (NCBI taxonomy): domain Eukaryota; kingdom Metazoa; phylum Chordata; class Mammalia; order Rodentia; family Aplodontiidae; genus Aplodontia; species Aplodontia rufa. The sequence continues at coordinate 12,199 of PVKS010039413.1, read as the reverse complement.
GAAAATAAAGCTCAGGTTCCCTGGACATGGGTCTCTTTACAGTTCACATAAAATACTTCCACGGACCTGCAATGGCCTGGCCAACACCCCCGCACAATCACCAACTCAGAGACACTCATCCCTACCTGGATCTCAAGGGAAGGTATCAAGCACAAAATAAGACTCCCAGAAACATCATGCTACCCCTCAGTCTCTACCTCCTGCACCAACAAAGAGTGCCTCTCCTCCTCTTCTTGAAGCTACCCATATCACTTCTAAACCCAGCATTTCTCCTGGCCTCCTCAGCACCCTCCCAGCTTCACACACATACCCTCCCTCTACCTCTGGGCACACTGTAGGCCTCACTACCTAATGCTGGAACCAGCATTGCAAGACGGTAGCCCATGCTATTGGCGCACACAAGTGCAGGCTCAAACCTGATCAACGGAAGCATACTTGAAGAGGCCAAAAATATCCAGTGTCCACAAATCAGATACGGAAGCAGGGACAACAGTGCAGTACACCAATCCAGCTTTTGCCTGCCTCTTCCTCTATACATGTGTCGAAGGCGGTTGTGTGAACAGTCCAGGAGCGTTCCTGCCCCCTTGCAGGTGCACCTTGCAAAATCAGGCAACAAGCCTCTGCTGCAGTAGCCCCTGCACCAGCAACCACTACCTGACCTTGTGTCCTCAATGCTCAAGCCATCCATTCCACACCCAGCAACTGTTCCTGGTCCCAGAAGACCTCCCTTGTCCAGGAAGCACATGCCCTCCCCCATCCCTTGCCCACACTGGAGCTTTCCTATCTTCAGCCGAGGCTCTACAAGATCCTGTAGATCTGCTGTTGGATGTCAGGTAGGTCAAACTCACCAACTTAAAGTCTGGTAGGGGCAGCCACAGGCAAGGGGGTGTGCCACTCTAGCAAGACCAAGGCCGGTAATATTGGAAAACTCACCAGTGCAGTAACAAGAAAGAGGATTCCTGCGTGCCCTTCCCTGCTGCTTCCAGTGTCAAAATTCTCTACTTCAATTTTCCCAGCACACGGAGGAGAGCACAACCATGTCCTCTTGTGGGCCTAGGGCCTACTGGATATTTGAGTGTGTGGCCATTGGAGGGGTTACTGCGGATTGTGGCGGGTGGTGTGGCCTATGACAGGCATGGGTTACATTCCCCTGTCACAATGGAAAAAGCAGAAATCAGAACATCAATGCACAACCCCTTGATTGCACTCATCATTTACTGGGTCATACACGCTACAACGCTCAGAGATGCTCACAGTGTCTTTTCGGATATTCGCCCCTCAGGGTTCTTTGCAGGGCACAAAACCTGTGCAGGCATCGGACATTTTCAGACTACGCAGAAGAGCCAGGCTGTAAAGCAGAATCAGAGAAGATGTAAGAAAAGGGGGCAAACTTATGGAAGTGGTGCTTGAAGCTCAGACAGGGAGCCAAGAATCCCAGAAGCATTGGGGCCTGGACAGCAATGACAGGTGCACTGAGCAAGGCTGCGCCTAAGGCAGTGCTGAAGTTCACAGCCAACTTAGAGGAAGGAATTTCAATCTGATGAGAGACTTGGATTCAATACTGGGTCCATACATTGGAGATGAGTGCACATGAGCACTGAGGGCGCATGATATGGATGGAAAGGAAAGCAGTGCGAGGTGGCCAAGTTCTGTGATTTTTGAAAAAGTATGGAACAGAGTTGAAAGAGAAAGACCAGGCCAAACTCAGAAAGGACCGTGGTGCTTGGCTTACATTATTTCCTGAATAAAATTTTGAAATCCCTCTGTTCATTATTCTCATAATTGTGGAGTAAACACTCTTCTGAACATGCATCCAGCTAAAGGACCCGTTGGGAAACTCACACCTGCATCGTGACTGCTTTCTACTACTGTTGAAGGGTTGCTCATCTTAATGACAAATCTTCTCTTGACACTCTTCTGCCCCACATCTGTTGTCATCTGTCCATGTAGTGTGTTCACCCACGTACCTGTGGTCCCAGGACCAAGTCACAACTCTTGATTTCTAAACTTTCTCATCTCTCTTGTCCCACCTTTGCCATCTCAGTCTTTCCATGCATGATCACATTCCTCCATGAAGAAAACAAAAGGATGATGCATGTGTAGTTACTTTATTTCACCCTGAAAACACCAGCAGGTGCCACAGCTGCATCTTCCAGTGGACTCTCAAATCCCCTCTCTTCTCTCCATCATCTCTTACTCTCCACTGCAAACACTCACCTCAATCACGTGCAATAACACTGTTCCTTATACTGCCTGGCTTGCATCCTGTGCATATTTACTCCTCAGGGATTTGCAAGCAGGGAATTGCAACATCAAATCATGGCCAGACAAGGGTGCCTCGTGAATTTCTGTGAGCTTTCTCTTTTTGAACGTGCATGCTGCTTGAGTACACTCAAAGTGCAAGGAAAAACTTTGAATGCCCTCAGTTTTCTTCTGGAAGGGTTGTGGTTGATCCGTGAGGGGCATTCTGTCATGAACTAACTCCATTTCAAAGGTTCCTCCTGCTAATGCCATTACCGTGGTAATTAAGTCTTCACCATTTGAAAGACCTAAGGGCAAATGGTGAGATTCTCAGAAACTAAACCTTCGGAGACACCAGGCCTCCCCGCCTGGATTTCCTCCGAGATATCTGCAGAGCCTTTGGACAAGCTCCATGGCCAAGAAGCTGAGTTGGCTTGTGGAAAACACACCTCCATCTACACCTCCGTAGCTTCGGTCCAAACATCAAAATTAACACGTGTAATAACTACCCAGGAAAGCCAAGTGAGCAATTGTGTTCCATCTCCCAATGAAGGATGAGTGAGAACTAAGACAAATGATCATTAAAGTTGGTGAATATTCCACGTATATGCATATAGGAAAATCCTCTGTTTTGCCACAACCAAAAGTTTGCTGAAGTCACTCAAGTGGAAACAGACAGAAAAAAAAGACAATCACTTAGCAGACTCGATTTTTTCGGGTATCCCACTTTTTTAAGCCACACTCAACGGACTCAGAGACCTTGAGCTGCAATACATATTGCGCACATGGTACCACATATCGTTAGGAAAATCTCATGTTACAAACCATGCCGATATATGAGTGGAGGAACCTCTAGTTTGGGTCAAAATGGAAAGAATGAACAAGGAAACGGTAGTGTTACAAAAAGTCTTCAGGGCCACATTTTTATCGTTCAGCTCAAGGAATCCTTAGCTGAGTAGAAGCACACACGTGTGCGCGTTTCCACACACATGTACACACTATATCAAAGATTAAATCGTTACCTATCTTTTAAGTAAGAAAAGGTAAAATGTCAAAATCACCATGAATTAGAAATACAGTTTAATACAGTCACACACCTAGCAATAGGAAAATATGGGTTTGGTAAAATGTAAGGAGCAGTACATGCTCTCCATATTGATAATGCAATTCAAGCCTTTAACACACTTCTTGAAAACAAAGCACAGGTGCCCTGGACACGGGTCTCTTTACGCTTCCCACAAAATACTTCCACCAACCTGCATGGCCTGTCCAACACCCCCGCACACTCCCCGACTCGGAGACACCCATCCCTACTTGGATGCCAAGGGAAGGTACCAAGCACAAACTAAGATTCCCAGAAACATCGTGCTACCCCTCAGTCTCTACCTCTTGCACCAACAAAGAGTGCCTCTCTTTCTCTTCTTGATTCTACCCATATTCCTTCTGAAACCAGCACCTCTCCTGGGATCCTCAGCCCTCTTCTAGCTTCACACACATGCCCTCCTTCTACCTGTGGGCACACTGCAGGCCTCACTACCTGAGGCTATGCCCAACCTTGCAAGACGGTAGCCCAGGCATCTGACACACACAAGTCCAGTCTCAAACCAGATCAGTGCACACATGCTTCAGGAGGCCAAAAACATCAGTGGCCACCAATCAGATACGGAATCAGGGACAGCAGTGCAGCACACCACTCCAGGTTTGGGATGCCTCTTCCTCCATACATTCATGGAAAGCTGCTGTGTCAGCAATTCAGGGCCATTCCTGCCCTCTTGCAGGTACACCTTGCATAATCATGCAACAAGCCTTTGCTGCAGTAGCCCCTGCACCAACAACCACTGCCTGGCCTTGTGTCCTCAATGCTCAAGCCATCCATTGTACACCCAGCAACTGTTCCCGGTCCCGAAGGCCTTCCCTTACCATGAAGCACATACCCTCCCCCATCCCTTGCCCGCACTGGAGCTTACCTACCTTCTGCTTAGGCTCTGCAAGATCCTGTAAGTCTGCCGTTGGATGCCAGGGAGGTCAAACTCGACAACCACAGGCCTGGTTGTTCCAGCCACATGCAAGGAGGCTTGCCACCCTCTCAAGGCCAGGGCCGGGATCATTGGAAAACTCACCAGTGCAATAAGAAGAAAGAGGATCCCGGTGTGCCCTCCCCTGCTGCTTCCAGTGTCAACATTCTGCTGTTCAGTTTTCCGGGACACGGAGAACAGCAGAAGCATGTCTTCTTCCATGCTGCTGTGTCTTCTTCTGAAGCCTCATGGATGCAATCCCTCCGCTTTCAAAAAGTTGTTTTTCCACGTATCGTGACTTGATGGCCTAAGGCCACTGGACAGCCGAGGTTGTAGCCATGTGCTGGGCCACGGTGGCTTGGGGTCCGGGGGTGTGGACTGTGGCAGATATGGATTCCACCCCCCATCACAATGGAGAAAGGAGAAATGAGAACATCAATGCACAGCCCGTTGATTGCACTCACCATTTACTGGGTCATACACGGTAAACGGCTCACAGATGCTCACAGTGTCTTTTGGGATATTAGCCCCTCAGGGTTTTTTGCAGGGCACAAAAGCTGTACAGGCATAGGAGACTTTCAGGCTGCGCACAAGAGCCAGGCTGTAAGGCAGATTCAGGGAAGATGTAAGAAATGCAGGCAAACTTATGGAAGTGGTGCTTGGAGCTCAGAGAGGGAGCCAAGAATCCCAGAACCATTGGTGCCTGGACAGCAATGAGAGGTGCACTGAGAAAGGCTTCGCCTATGCCAGTGGTGAAGTTCACAGCCAACTTGGAGGAAGGAATTTCAATCCGATGAGAGACATGGAGTCAATACTGGGTCCATACATTGGAGGTGAGTGCAGATGACCACCGAGGGCACCTTATATGGATGGAAAGTGAAGCAGTGCAGTGCGGGAAATTTCTATGATTTTGGAAGCATTTTAGAACACAGTTGAACCAGAAAGACCAGGCCAAACTCAGAAAAGACCATGGTGCTTGGCTTACATTATTTCCTGAAAAAAATCTTGAAATTCCCCTCTGTTCATTATTCGCATAATTGTGGAGTAAACACTCTTCCGAACATGCATCCAGCTTTAGGACCCGCTGGGAAACTCACACCTGCATCGTGATCGCTTTCTACTACTGTTGAAGGGTTGCTCATCTTAATGATAAATCTTCTCTTGACACTCTTTTGCCACACATCTGTTGTCATCTGTCCTTGTTGTGTATTTACCCATGTAACTGTGGTCCCAGGACCAAGTCACAACTCTTGATTTCTAAACTATCTCATCTCTCTTGTCCCAAATTTCCCATCTCAGTCTTTCCATGCATGATCACATTCCTCCATGAAGAAAATAAAAGGATGATGCATGTGTAGTTACTTTGTTTCACCCTGAAACCACCAGCAAGTGCCACAGCTGCATCTTCCAGTGGGCTCACAAATCCCCTCTCTTCTCTCCATCATCTCTTACACTCCATTTCAAACAGTCACCTCAATCATGTGCAATAGCCCTTTTCCTTATATTGCCTGGCTTGCATCCAGTGGATATTTACTCCTCAGGGATTTGCAAGCAGGGAATTCCAACATCAAATCATGGCCAGACAATGGTGCCTGATGAATTTCTCTGAGCTTTCTGTTTTTGAAGATGCATGCTGGTTGAGTATAATCAAAGTGCAAGGAAAAACTTCGTATGCCCTCAGTTTTCTTCTGGAAGGGTTGTGGTCAATCAGTGAGGGACATTCTGTCATGAACTAACTCCTTTTCAAAGGTTCCTCCTGCAAATGCCATTAACTTGGTAATTAAGTCTTCACCATTTGAAAGACCCAGAGCAAATGGTGAGATTCTCAGAAACTAAACCTTTGGAGACACCAGGCCTCCCCGCCTGGATTTCCTCTGAGATATCTGCAGAGCCTTTGGACAAGCTCCATGGCCAAGAAGCTGAGTTGGCTTGTGGAAAACACACCTCTAGCTACACCTCCCTAGCTTCGGTCCCAACATCAAAATTAACACGTGTAATAACTACCCAGGAAAGCCAAATGAGCAATTGTGTTCCATCTCCCAATGAAGGATGAGTAACAACTAAGAAAAATGATCATTACAGTTGGTGAATATTCCACGTATATGCATATAGGAAAATCTTTTTTTTTTTTTTTTGCCACAACCAAAAGTTTGCTGAAGTCACTCAAGTGGAAACAGACAGAAAAAAAAGACAACCACTTAGCAGACTCAGTTTTTGATGGATCTTCCACATTTTTAAGGCACACTCAAAGGACTCAGAGACCTTGAGCCTTAATACATGTTGCACACAGGATACAACATATCGTTACGAAAATTTCATGTTGCAAACCCTGCCGACATAGTAGTGGAGGAACCTCTGATTATGGGTCAAAATGGAAAGAATGAACATGAAAAAGGTAGTGTTACAAAAAGTTTTTAGGCCCCCATTTTTATTGTTCAGCTCAAGGAGTCCTGAGCTGAGTAGAAGCACACGTGTGTGCGTGTTTCCACACACACGTACACACTATATCAAAGATTAAATCGTTACCTATCTTTTAAGTAAGAAAAGGTAAAATGTCAAACTCACCATGGATTAGAAATACAGTTTAATACAGTCACACAGCTAGCAATAGGAAGATATGGGTTGGGTAAAATGTAAAGAGCAGTACATGCTCTCCATATTGATAATGCAATTCAAGCCTTCAACACACTTCTTGAAAAAAAGCTCAGGTGCCCTGGACACTGGTCTCTTTATGCTTCCCACAAAATACTTCCACCAACCTGCATGGCCTGTCCTACACCCCCGCACACTGCCCGGCTCAGAGACACCCATCCCTACTTGGATACCAATGGAAGGTAACAAGCACAAACTAAGACTCCCAGAAACATCATGCTACATCTCAGTCTCTACCTCCTGCACCAACAAAGAGTGCCTCTCCTTCTCTTCTTGAGGCTACCCATATTCCTTCTGAAACCAGCTCCTCTCCTGGAATCGTCAGCCCTCTCCTAGCTTCACACACATGCCCTCCTTCTACCTGTGGGCACACTGCAGGCCTTACTACTAGAGTCTGCGACCAGCCTTGCAAAATGGCAGCCCAGGCTACTGGCACACACAAGTCCAGTCTCAAACCAGATCAGTACAGGCATGCTTCAGGAGGCCGAAAATATCCAGCGGCCACCAATCAGATAGGGAATAAGGGACAGCAGTGCAGCACACCACTCCAGGTTTGGGCTGCCTCTTCCTCCATACATGCATGGAAGGCTGCTGTGTCAACAATCCAGGGTCATTCCTGCCCCCTTGCAGGTACACCTTGCAAAATCATGCAACAAAACTCTGCTGCAGTAGCCCCTGAGCCAACAACCACTGCCTGACATTGTGTCCTCAATGCTCAAGCTAACCACCCAACACCCAGCAACTGTTCCCGGTCCCCGAAGGCCTTCCCTGACCATGAAGTACATGCTCTCCCCCATCCCTTGCCCACACTGGATCTTACCTACCTTCTGCTGAGGCTCTCCAAGACCCTGTTGGTGTGCTGTTGGATGCCAGAGAGGTCAAACTCTCCAACCACAAGCCTGGTTGAGCGAGCCACATGCAAGGGGGTCTGCCACCTTGCAAGGCCAGGGCCGGGTACATTGGAAAGCTCACCAGTGCAGTAAGAAGAAAGAGGATCCCGATGTGCCCTCGCCTGCTGCTTCCAGTGTCAACATTCTGTTATTCAGTTTTCTGGGACACGGAGGACAGCAGTCGTTTGTTCTCGTCCATGGCACTGGATTTTCTTCTGAAGCCTCCTGGATGAAATACCTTCGCTTTCAAAAAGTGCTTGTTCCACGTGCCCTTACTTGAGGGCCTAGGGCCCAGTGGACAACAGAGGGTGTTGCCATGTGCGGGGCCAAGGTGACTTGGGGTCCGGGGGTGTGGCCTATGGCATGCATGGGTTGCATCCCTGTCACAATGGAAAAAGGAGAAATCAGAATATCCATGCAGACCTCCTTGATTGCACTCACCATTTACTGGGTCATACACGCTACAGAGCTCAAAGATGCTCAGTGTCTTTTGGAATATTAGCCACTCAGTGTTTTTTGCAGGGTACAAAAGCTGTGCAGGCATAAGAGACTTTCAGGCTACACAGAAGAGACAGGCTGTAAGGAGGATGAGGGGATGATGTAAGAAATGCGGACAAACTTATGGAAGTGGTGCTTGAAGCTCAGACAGGGAGCCAAGAATCACAGAAGCATTGGGGCCTGGACAGCAATGACAGGTGCACTGAGAAAGGCTTCGCCTATGCCAGCGGTGAAGTACACAGCCAACTTGGAGGAAGGAATTTCAATTCGATGAGAGACATGGAGTCCATAATGGGTCCATATATTGGAGGTGAGTGCAGATGAGCACTGAGGGTGCCTGCTATGGACGGAAAGGGAAGGAGTGCGGTGCGTCCTATTTCTATGATTTTTTCAGCATTTTGGAACACAGTTGAACCAGAAAGACCAGGCCAAACTCAGAAAAGACCATGATGCTTGGTTTACATTATTTCCTGAAAAAAATCTTGAAATCCCTCGGTTCATTATTCGCATATTTGTGGAGTAAACACTCTTCCGAACATGCATCCACCTTTAGGACCCGTTGAGAAAATCACATCTGCATCGTGATCGCTTTCTACTACTGTTGAAGGGTTGCTCATCTTAATGACAAATCTTCTCTTGACACTCTTCTGCCACACATCTGTTGTCATCTGTCCATGTAGTGTGTTCACCCACGAATCTGTGGTCCCAGGACCAAGCCACAACTCTTGATTTCTAAACTTTCTCATCTCTCTTGTCCCACCTTTCCCATCTCAGTCTTTCCATGCATGATCACATACCTCCATGAAGAAAACAAAAGGTTGATGCATGTGTAGCTACTTTGTTTCACCCTGACAACACCAGCAGGTGCCACAGCTGCATCTTCCAGTGGCCCCACAAATCCCATCTCTTCTCTCCATTATCTCTTACTCTCCATGTCAAACACTCACCTCACTGGTGTGAAATAGCACTGTTCCTTAGATTGCCTGGCTTGCACCCACTGGACATTTACTCCTCAGGGATTTGAAAGAAGGGAATTGCAACATCAAATCATGGCTAGAAATTGTGGGCCTGGTGAATTTCTCTCAGCTTTCTGTTTTTGAACATGCATGCGGGTTGATTATAATCAATGTGCAAGGAAAAACTTCCTATGCCCTCAGTTTGCTTCTGGAAGGGTTGTGGTCGATCCGTGAGGGACATTCTTTCATGAACTAACTCCATTTCAAAGGTTCCTCCTGCTAATGCCATTACCTTGGCAATTAAGTCTTCACCATTTGGAAGACCTGGGGAAAATGGTGAGATTCTCAGAACCTAAACCTTAGGAGACACCAGGCTTCCCTGCTTGGATTTCCTCTGAGATATCTGCAGAGCCTTTGGCCAAACTCCATGGCCATGGAGCAGAGTTGTCTTGTGGAAAACACACCTCCAGCTACACCTCCGTAGCTTGGGTCCCAGCATCAAAATTAGCAAGTGTAATAAATACTCAGGAAAGTCAAATGAGCAATTGTGTTCCATCTTCCAATGAAGGATGAATAAGAACTAAGACAAATGATCATTAAAGTTGGTGAATATTCCACGTATATGCATATAGGAAAATCCTCTGTTTTGCCACAATCAAAAGTTTGCTGAAGTCACTCAAATGGAAACAGGCAGAAAAAAAAGCAACCACTTAGCAGACTCGGCTTTTTACGGATCTCCCACATTTTTCAGGCAAACTCAACGGACTCAGAGGCCTTGAGCTGAATACATACTGCACACAGGATACCGCATATCATCACCAAAATGTCATGTTGCACACCGTGCCAACATATAGCAGTGGAGGGATCTTTGTTTATGGGTCAAAATGGATGCAATGAACAAGAAAAAGTAGTGTTGCAAAAAGTCTTTAGGGCCACATTTTGATCATTCAGCTCAAGGAATCCTTAGCTGTGTGGAAGCACACGCTTTTGCGCGTTCCCCCACACACTCACACACACTATATCTAAGATTAAATCGTTACCTATCTTTGAAATAAGAAAAGGTAAAATGTCAAAATCACCATGAGTTAGAAATACATTTTAATACAGTCACACACCTACCAATAGGAGGATATGGGTTTTGATAAAATGTGAGGAGTAGTACATGCTCTCTATATTGAAAATGCAATTCAACCCTTCAACACATTTCTTGATAACAATGCTCAGGTGCCCTGGACACCGGTCTCTTTACGCTTCCCACAAAATACTTCAACCAACCTGCAATGGCCTTTCCAACACCCCTGCACACTCCCCAACTCAGAGACACCCATCCCTACCTGTTTCCCAAGGGAAGGTACCAAGCACAAACTAAGACTCCCAGAAACATCATGCTACCCCTCAGTCTCTACCTCCTGCACCAACAAAGAGTGCCTCTCTTACTCTTATTGAGGCGATCCATATCGCCTCTGAACCCAGCACTTCTACTGTCCTCCTCAGCCCTCTCCTAGCTTCACTCACATGCCCTCCCTCTACCCCTGGGCACACTGCAGGCCTCACTACCTAATGCTGGGACCAGCCTTATAAGATGGCAGCCCAGGCTACTGGCACACACAAGTTCAGGCTCAAACCAGGTCAACGCAGCCATGCTTCAGGGCGCCAAAAACATCCAGCTTCCACAAATGAGACAAGGAATCATGGACAGCAGTGCAGCACACCAGTCCAGGTTTGGGATGCCTCTTCCTCTATACATCCCAACATTGAATTGAAGGCTGCTGTGTGAACAATCCCGGTCTATTCCTGCCCCCTGCAGGTACACCTTGCAATATCATGCAACAAACCTCTGCTGCAGTAGCCCCTGCACCAACAACCACTGCCTGACCTTGTTTCCTCAATGCTCAAGCCATCCATCCCACACCCAGCAACTGTTTCTGGTCCCCGAAGGCCTCCCCTGACCAGGAACCACATGCCCTCCCCCATCCCTGTCCCACACTGTTGCTTCCCTACCTTCGGCTGAGGCTTTCCAAAGTCCTTTAGGTCTGCTTTGGATGCCAGGGTGGTCAAACTCGCCAACTGCAGGCCTGGATGTACCAGACACTTGAAAGGGGGACTGCCACCCTCGCAAGTCCTCATCCAGAAACATTGGAAAACTCACCAGTGCAGTGACAAGAAAAAGGATCCCGGTGTGCCCTCCCCCTTTGCTTCCAGTGTCAACATTACTTTGTACTTAAGAAGCCCCCCACCCACTGTCTATCCCAGGACTACTCCCACCCTCTCTCTACCCCAGGACTCCTTCCCTGCTGTCTTACCTAGAACCCATCAAACCCTCTGTCTACTTCACGCCCCCTCCCACTTGCTGTCTACTCCAGAACGCCCCCACACTCTCTCTACCCTAGACTCCTCCCACCCGCTGTCTACCCCCGAATGGCCCCAACCTGCTGCCTACACCAGGGAGCTCCCTATCTGCTGTCTACCCAAGGACCCCTCCCACCTTTTATCTACCACAGGATCCCTCCCACCCGCTGTCTACCCCATGATGCCTCTCACCCTCTGTCTACCCAAGCATACCTCCAAATCAGTTCAGTATTTAACCCAGAACTCCCCCAATGTTGTCTACATTAGGATGCACCCCAACTGCTCTCTACCCGATGACTCCCCCACCCGCTGTCTACCACAGGACACACAGGACCCTATGTTAACCCCAGGATTCCCCTCATCCCCTATGTTCCCCAGAGCCCCCCTCCCATGCTCACCACCCCACCACTACCACACTGCTTTCTAACACAGGACACCACACAACCTCTGTCTTCACCAGGACACACCCCACTCGCTTTTAACCAGTATGTCCATCACATGCTGTCTATCCCAGGACTCCCCTCACCCGCTTTCTTCCCCAGAATGCCCCCATCTGCTGTCTACCCCAGGACTCCCCACACCCAATGTCTACCCCAGG
>PVKS010039412.1:0-17270 GCA_004027875.1 Aplodontia rufa | reverse complement strand
ACACAAGATGGCAAACATGATAGATTAAAAGAAAACTAATATAATAGATTTCAACAAAATAAAAAACTGCTCTTTGAAGGATGCTGTTAAGAGAATTTAAAGACAAACCTTTGATGAGGTTTGCAAACCACATATCTAATAAAGAATTTGCAAACCACATATCTAATAAAGAATTTGTATCAGGAGACAAAGAACTCTTAAAGAAAGTGCCCTGCAGTGAAAGAAGGAAGTTGAGAAGCAAAATGAGTCCTGGCAGTGCTCTGACTTGAAGTGCCATTTCCTTGAGATGCAGCTAAATGGTGGCCTTCCCCAGAATTTGACTACATGAGCCAATAAATTGCTGTTTATATCTAACCTGGTTCAAGTAAGTTTCTTATTGTTTGCAACCAAAAATACAACTTTAATATAATCATTTAAGTCAAAACTGGTCAATGACCTAAAAGTAAAATCTAAAACTTAAGGTTTAGATGAAATGAAAGACAGAATATAAGAATGATTTTCTATAGGAAGGACTGAAGAAATAAAATCTGTGTTGTAATCACAAGGACTTAGTGGCATAAACTGATATGTATGTGACTATGAGTTCATTTTTATTGTGTCTACTAAAATGTTTAAGGCACTGGGCCAGTGGTACATACCTGTAATCCCAGCAGCTTGGGAGGCTAAGGGAGGAGGATCCCGAATTCAAAGCCAGCTTCATCAACTTAGCGAGCCCCTAAGCAATTTAATGAGATGCTGTCTCAAAATAAAATATAAAAAGGGCGGGGGATGTGGCTCAGCGGATCAGTGCCCCTGGGTTCAATCTCTGGTGCAAAAAAAAAAAAATGTTTAACGTGTACATATTCAACCCAAGAAGCTGACTGCTAAATATCTCCTCTACAGAAGCACTGGCATGTAGTGCTTCTATGTGTAGAAAAACAAACATATAAGGATATACCCTACAGCTTCGTCAGTACAAACAACTAAATTGTTCATCAAAACAGGACTAATTAAATAATCCATTGTAGATCCATATCATGTAATATCTGGCAGCAGCTAAAAAGAATAATATGGATCTTTTTGTACTGATGTGCAAAGAATTCCAAGACACTTTGTGATGTGAAACAAGCAAATCACATTCATTAGCATATTTAAAATACAACCAAAAAACCTTGTATATTTCTGTATGTGGACATATAAGTATATAGAAAAGAAATGGAAGTTTCTACCTCAAATTGATCATTTCTTTTTTCTTTCTTTCTCTCTTCCCTCCTTCCTTTCCTTTTTTTAATTTTTAAAAATTTTTAAATTTTAACTACAGAGTGGAAGATTAAACCCAGTGCCTTGCTAGACAAGAACTCTGCGCCATCCCCATCTCTTCCAACTGATCATTGTGTTTATCTCTGGGACAGAATGGGAATTGGGAGCAGTTTAAGGAGGCTTTCATTTCATTTTGTAAAATATTTTTTAAAAATATTATCTTTTCATATAATCTTTATTTTTTGTGGCTCTACCACTGAGCCACATCCCCAATCCTCTCTTCATTTTTTGTTTGAATTATTTGCACATGAAGAAAAATGCACTAGAACTTCTTTAAAACAAATGAAAGAGGATTAATATTTTTTACTGAGCATAAATAGTATACTAGCTATAATATAAAATAGGTAAGGTCTCTGTCAAATGCTAATAGCTCAATGTACACAATTTTTGAGTCAGCAAATTATCAGGGGCCTATGTACATAACTTCCAATGTAATTTCCAATTAAAGTAACCAAGCAATACTAAAAAAGAGACTTAAAAAGGGTCAATTAGGATAGGACAAAAGGATATGATGTAACTAGATTTATTAATGAATATCCAATTAATCAATTGTTTGAAGAAGTTTATCTATAGGTCCCTTGTTGGAAACAGCCCATTTTTCCCACAGAAAGTCCATTTAGATTTCTAAGTCAAAAAAATCTATTGTAGGGGCTTGAGCAGTGGCTCAGCAGTTGGAGTGTTTGCCTGGAATGCATGAGGACCCAGGTACAAACCCTAGCACCCATACACAACTAAATGTTGGAGAAACAAGGGCCAGATGAAAGAATAAATCAAATTGATTCTCTCCCCCACCTCAGACACAGAGAGAGGTGTCCATCTCGCTCTCCTAAAAAAAAATCAATCTATTGTATTGGTCTTGATGAGGCATGCCTGTAATCCCAATCCCAGATGCCAGGAGGCAGGAGGACTGAAATTTGAGACCAGCATCAAACAAATTAGGAAGACCCTATCCTGTATCCTATATCTTATATTCTATAAGGAAATAACTCCTTGGTAGAACATTTGCCTAGCACGGACATAGTTCTGGGCTCAGTCCCCAGCATAGGAAAAAAATATATCTTATATCATTGTTCTTTGATAGGATGCATTAGAAACCCTCTGGAAATTAAGGGAGAAAATCCATTGAACATGAATGAGGGAGGAGTTAGGTGCTCATGGAATCTAAAGAAATATGACATTTTAGAGCTCAGGAAGAATAAGAATCAATACAGCTCCCAGATCTAGGCTACACATGGGCAGCTGGGATGTCAGTCTTTCTCTCTCTCTCTCTCTCTCCCCCTCTCTCTTTAAAAAAAAAATCTGGAATGAAATCAGAAGAAATAATATAAGAGTAACTGGGATACAAGAAGAAATTAAAACACAAATGAGTGGTATTAAGAATATTCTCAATGAAATAGTTAAAGGGAATTTTTCCCATATCAGAATAGTCAGAAATGCTCATCCAAGAAGCATACAGGACACTCAACAGGCCTAATCAAATGAGAAGTTTACCGAGACACATTGTATTCAAAATGTATAACAGGGAAATCAAAAAAAGAATATTAAAAGCTGCAAGAAAGAAATGCCAAATCACATTCAGATGCAAACTTATAAGTATCACCTCTGACTTTTCAGCTCAGACTCTAGAAGCAAGAAGATCCTAGAAGGAAATCTTTCAATGTCTGAAAGACGACAACTTGCAACCAAGAATACCTCACCCAGCAAAACTCAGCTTTGATGGGGAAATAAGAACATTTCATGATAAGATCAGACTTGTAGCATTCATGAACAGAAAACCAGCATTAAAAAGAAACCTCAAACATAAACTCCAGATAGAAGAACAAGCAAACACTTCTCAAACCCACAAAGAGGAAACTCAATAAAAGTATAATCTATCAAAAGACAACCCAGAAAGCACAGAACTCACTAATTAAAAAATGAAACACAACCACATAACTATCCTAACACTGAATGAGAATGGTCTCAGTGCACCAATCAAAAGACACATATTAGTTGATTGGGGGAAAAAAATCCAACAATATGATGCTTTCAGGAACTTATAGCCAATGGCATTGACAGATTGAGAGTGAAAAGATAAAAAAAATCTGCCAGGCATACAGCCAAAGAAAGAAAGCTGGAGTTGTGATACTTCTATCAGACAAAGTAGACTTCAAACATAAATTAATCAGAAGACATAAAGAAGGTCACTACATCCTAGTAACGGGAAAAATACAACAGGAAGATTTAACCATAGTAAATACATACTCACTAAACACCAATGCTCCAAACTATGTGGCAAAATTACTCCATGACAAAACAAGTTGTGGATCTCAACATGATAACACTGGGGGACTTTAATACTCCTCTATCACCAATAGACAGATCATCAAAGCAAAAAAAACAATAAAGAAATTTCCAGTCTAAATCAAATGGAATTAACAGACATCTCTACAATATTCCACCCCAAGTCAGCTGAATATACCTTCTTCTCAGCAGCGCATGGATCCTTCTCCAAAATAGAGCATATTCTAGTTCACAAAGGAAATCTCAGCAAATATAAAAAATAGATATTCTCCATGTAACCTATCAGTCCATGATTCCATGACCCTAGCAATTAACAGCAAAAATAATAACAGAAAATACACATATACATGGATATTGAATTACCCTAAATGAAGAATGGATCCAAGAAGACATGTGAGCAGAAATCAAGAAATTCTTGGAAGAGAATGAGAATGAAAACACAACATATCAAAACCATCAGGATAGCATGAAAGCATTGTTAAGGGAAAATTTTATAGCACGGAGTGCCTACATTAAAAAAACCAGGAGAGATCTCAAATAAATAAGCTTATGCTCCAACCCAAATTCCTACAAAAGGGGGCTTGAGAAGTGGCTCAGCAGTTACAGCACTTGCCTGGCATGTGCGAGGACAGAGGTTTAAACATCAGCATCACATACTTCACTAAGTGTTGGAGCAATGAAGACCAGATGAAAAACTAAATAAAATTGATTCTTTCTCTCTCACTGTTCTTCTCTCTTTAAAAAAGAATTTTAAAAAAAATCACTACAAAAGGAAGAAGAATCTAAGCCCAAAGCCAGCAGAAGGGAAATAATAACAGAGCTGAAATCAATGAAATTGAGAAAAAAAAAACGATAAAAAGAATAGACAAAACAAAGAGCTAGTTCTTCAAAATAAATAAATAAAACTGACAGGCCCCCTAGCTAATCTCACTAACAGAAGTAGAGAACTGAAGTAAATCAAGAAAATCAAACAAAAAGGGAGTGATTACCACAGACCCCATGGAAATCAAATGGATTATCAGAACCTAGTTTGAAAAACTATACTCCTCTAAATTAGATAATCTGGAAGGCACAGACAAATTTCTAGACACTTACAATATCCCCAAATTGATGCAGGACAATATTGAAATCCTAAACAGCCCAGTAAGAGACACTGAAATCCATACAGCAATTAAAAGACTTCCAAAGAAGAAAAGACCAGGACCTGATGGGTTCCCTGATGAGTTTTACCACACCTGTGAGGAGGAGCTAGCACCTCTCCTTATTAAGCTAGTTCAAGAAATTGAAAATGTGGGAACTCTCCCAAACACTTTTTATGAGGCAGCCATAATTCTGATACCAAAACCCAACTAAGACACATCAGAAAAAGAAAACTACAGGCTAATATCCCTATTGAACATCAACTCAAAAACAATCCTTCGTAGAGTTCTAGCAAAATGCATTCAAAAATACATCAAGAATTCATCATGATCAAGTGGGCTTCATTCCAGGCATGCAAGCCTGGTTCAACATCAATAAATGTGATCACTTAAACAGAATTAAGGACAAAAACAATATGATCATCTCAATTGATGCAGAAAAGGACTTTGATAAAAATCCAGCACACTCATTTATGCTCAAAACTCCAGAGAAGATAGGGATCAAAGGATCTTATCTTAACTTTGTAAAGGCCATATATGCCAAATCCTCAGCTAGTATAATACTAAATGGAGAAAAGCTGAGAGCATTTACAGTTAACTCGGGAATAAAATAAGGCTGCCTGCTCTCACCAGTTTCATTCAGTATAGTCCTTGAGACCCTAGCTGGTGCAATCAGGCAAGAAAAGGAAATCAAAGAGATAAGAATAGAAAAAGAGGGGGCTGGAGTGGTGGCACAGTAGTTACAGCACTTGCCTGGCATGTGTAAGGACACAGATTTAAACCTCAGTGCCACATACACAACAAGTGTTGGAGCAATGAAACATGAAAAACTAAATAAAATGATACTCTCTTTCTCATCATCCCTCTCTTAAAAAAAAAAAAGAATAGGAAACTATCCTTTTTGCTGATGATGTGATCCTATATCTGGAAGATCCAAAAAACTCCACCAGAAAACTGCTTGAGCTTATAAGCAAATTTACAAAGTAGGCTACAAAGATCAGCATCCATAAATCAGTAGCTTTCCCATACACTAACAATAATAGGGCAGAAAAAGGAATCAGGAAAGCAGGTGTATTCACAATATCTGCACAAAGAATAAAATTCTTGGGCGTTAATCTAACAAGGAAAGTAAAAGACCTCTACAAGAAAAATTATTGAAGTAAGAAAAAGAAGAGCTGAGAAGGTAGAAAGATGTTCCATGTTCTGGGTTAGGCAGAATCAATATAATTAAAAAGAATTAAAAAGGCCATTCTGCCAAAAGGACTGTACAGATACAATGCAAGCCCCAACAACATACCAATGTCATTCTTTACAGATATAGGAAAAGCAATTCTAAAATTCATTTGAAACACTCAGCCAAGGAAGTGGGCAAAACTGTCAAGAGAGAACCCACAGAATGAGAGAAAATCATGGCCTATGATTCCTCCAACAGGGGACTAATATCCAAAATTTACAAAGTACTCAAAAAACTTAACATTAAAAATCACAAACAAACCAATCAAATGGGCCAGAGACCTAAACAGAAACTTCTCAACAGAGGAAATTGAGCAAGCCAATGAAAGTGTTCTAAATCACTAGTAATCAGAGAAATGCATATCAAAACTATGTTAAGATTTTACCTCACTCAGGTCAGACTGGTAAAGATAAGGAATACCAACAGTAACAGATGCTGCAGGGTTTGTGGGGACATAGGAACACTAGTACACAGTTGGTAGAACTGCAGACAGGTACAGCCACTCTGGAAAGCAGTGTGGAAACTCCTCAAAAAATTAGGGTTGGATTCACCATACGAGCCACTCATCCCTCTTCTGGGTATTTTCTCAGAGGAGTTTGAATTAGCACATTACAGTAACACATCAAAATCTATGTTCATAATAGCACAATTTACAATAGCTAAATTATGGAATCAACCCTGATGCCCTTCACTGGATGAATGGATCCAAAAGCTATGAGATTATATATATATATATATATATATATATATATAGAGAGAGAGAGAGAGAGAGAGAGAGAAAGAGAGAGAGAGAAAGGAGATAGACACACACACACACACACACACACACACACACACTCACACACAAAATGGAGTTCTACTTAGCCTTTAGAAACAATGATATTTCGGCTTTTGAAGGTAAATGGATGGCAATGGAAGAAATCATTCAGGCTGAAGTTACCCAAACCCAGAGAGTCAAGGATCGAATATTTTCCCTCATTTGTGAGGCTAGAGCAAACCCATGCTTGGATGAAAGGTAGTCAAACTCATGTATTGGACCCACCAAAAGCATAGCAATACACAATCTAGGGGAACCATGGACATGTGTGGTAGGGGGAGAGGTAGGAGGATGGGAGAGGGAGGGAAGATATAGAGGGATCTAGGGAGACAATCAACAAAATAGCATACTCTTTATCCCCCTCCCCCGAGAAGTCAAGTAATACATGTGCAATCATTTAATTCTGGAAAATCCACACACACACACACACACAGAGAGAGAGAGAGAGAGAGAGAGAGAGAGAGAGGGAGGGAGAGATTTACATCATTATATGGGCATAACATAGACGAATCAAGACTGAGGTATATGGGGGTAACGATGGTTTAGGATCAAATGCACATCATATTGTTACTTTATATGCATTTATGATTGTACAAGAACTCAACCCTTGTTTTTTTTTAAAGAGAGAGAGACAGTGAGAGAGAGATAGAATTAATTTTATTTAGTTTTTCATGTGCCCTTCATTGCTCCAACACTTCATTGTGTATGTGGTGCTGGGGTTATGCATGCCAGGCTAGCACTGAAACCACTGAGCCACTGCTCCAGCCCAGCTCAACTCCTTAATAAAAAGAAAAAAAATTAGGGATGGAACCACCCTAGGTATCTATCCCACTCCTAGGTACTTTCCCAAAAGATCTAAAATCAGCATCCTATAGCAACACAGCCACATCAGTGTTTACACCAGCACAGTTTACAATAGCTAAATTATGGAATCAGCTTAGATGCTCATCATTGGATGAATGGATCGAGAAACTGTGATCTATATACACACACACAACGGAGTTCTACTCAGCTTTTAAAAACAATGAAATTATGGCCTTTGTTGGTAAACAGACGGATGGAGAATATCATGCTAAGTGAAATTAGCCAAACGCAGAAACTCAAAAGTTGCATGCTTTCTTTCATATATGGAAGCTAGAGTAAAATAAAGGAAAGGGAGAGGGAAGGATTAGATTACATAAAGAACCATTCAAATACAAATTAATAAAGGAAGTCTAGTAGAGTAGAGGAAGGAAAAGGGGAGCGGAAAGGAAAGGGAGGAGTGAAAAGGAGTGGGAAAGGGGGGATAAAAAAGAGTACATTTTGTACCTCTAAGATACTAAATAGTTGCCACACAATCAATAGAAACTGGAAAAGTAATAATAATAATAATAATAATAATAACAATAATACAAGGGAGATGAGAAGAGAAAGGGGCCAGTGGGTAGGAGGAGGTAAGTGGGGCAGGATGCTTGGGAGAGATATTGGCCAAATTATATTGTGTGCATGTATGAACATGGAACAATAATCTCCATCATTATGCATGTACAACTACAATGCACCAATAAAAATGTGGAAAAATTATTGGCATAGAATATGTACTCAGTAAACAGTGGCTATCATTATTTTCTGTTCATAATCCGAAATACATCAAAATGTTAAGTATTACGTTTGTGGATGCATAAAGAGCTCTTCTCTCATCATTTACAAAGTTTCTTCAATGACAGTATTTTATTCTATTTATAAAAAGAAATGTATTTTAAAGCTCTGAGTTTTGATCTGATGACTAGAATTATAGTAGAATCTGCTACTCAAGTTAGATATTTGTATGATCACAACTGTCAGATGTCTTTAGTAGAGTTAAGAACTGCATTGTGAAATTTTATCCATGTATATTAACAGAATTTTTCCCTCTAAAGATAATTCAGCTCTTTGAAACTATTTTAGTTCAATAGACTTGAGTAAGTTTCAAAAATATATATCTCATTATTTGGCTCTTTTTTAATATATTCGTTATTCTTGTGGTTCTGTCTTGGTCTTGAACAAATAAACACCAGAAT
This sequence comes from Aplodontia rufa, assembly GCA_004027875.1. Taxonomy (NCBI): domain Eukaryota; kingdom Metazoa; phylum Chordata; class Mammalia; order Rodentia; family Aplodontiidae; genus Aplodontia; species Aplodontia rufa. Next base: position 8,459 of record PVKS010039412.1, on the reverse strand, counting down.
ATTTCAAAATACTCAACTGTCTGTCCTGGCAAGAAATACATCCCAAATGACCAAAATCAGAAAGGTCACAAGATGTTTCCCTTCATTTTGTCATTTGATCTTAGATATGCTGCTCTCAAAACATAAGCTACAATAAGTAGCTATTTAGAGACAAGACAGCCCAAATCTATCATTTAAAAGAGGAAATAAGTGGTGAGGACATTGCATTCTTAAACTGGAACTTCTGAACTGAAAACTTTTTGTTTAGAGTAATTCCACATGACAAGGACTCAGGAGAAGGCCCACATTCGGGGTGACTGATTAAAAGTTGGCTCCCTCAAGAGCCATTGTATCACTTTTCTAGCCAGACGCCTCCACTCATACACAGGTTGGAAACTGAGGTGCTGGCTTTCCCAGACTCCATGGGATAAAAGGCCAATGTAGTAACAGAAGTCTCTGCTTGAGGCTTCCAGGAATCTTTTTTAAGGACTGGGCTGGCGATTTCCTTTCCATTTAGTGTGTCCTTCTTTCTCTTTATTCCTATTTAGGATACTAATGTTATGCCTGAAGTGAAACTATTGGTTTTTTTTGTTTGTTTGTTTTTGTTTTTGGAAGGGGAGGGTATTGAGGAGATTGAACCCACAGCTGCTTTACAACTGAGTCACATCCCCAGTTCTTTTTAGTTTTTATTTTGACACATGGTCTAGTTAATTTGCTTAGGGTGTCACTAAATTGCTGAGGCTGGCCTCAAACTTGCAATCCTCTTGCCTCAACCTCTGGAGTAGTTTGGATTACAGGCATAGGCCACTGCATCCAGCTTGAAGCTATCTTTCAACCACGAAAATAAGAGTCACACAAAAACATTGTGGCATCACCATCTCAGCACTGGAAGTGTACCCCCAGATATCATGCAGCTTGCAGCAAAAAAACAAAAACAACAACAACAACAAAAAAAAAACAAACTTGTGTAAGCCTCTTTTTCTTGGATCTTCAGTTGCTTGCAGGCAAACATATTTAAAATTGAGATGAGTAATATATCAGGGAAACAGATTGCTCTCTGGCAAAAGTAATTTATTTTTCTAGAAAATATAAAGCATCTAAAAAAAGGTATTTTATCAAATTGCATATGAAATGAGAAATCTCATTTACGTGATATGCATTGTGAATAGTTCTTTCCTGTGCTTATTACCAGAATCAGTTCTAACAACAACAAAAAATGCTATCATTTAAAAATAGTTTGTTTTTAAACTATTTTTAGTGGCTCAGCAGTTATGGCCCTTGCCCGGCATGCGCAAGTAGACAGGTTCAAATCCCAGCACCCACATACACGACTAAGTGTCAGAGCAATGAAAGCCATGTGAAAAAATCAATAAAGATTCTCTCTCTCTCTCTCTTTCTTTCTTTCACATATTTAAAAAAAATAAAATAAATAAAAATAGTTTGATTTCATGGAGAATATATTATCTCAAGAAAATCATCAATTAAATGGTAAAGTGGACATATAATAAAGTTAGTCTCTTCACTTAAAAACAGGTTTCTCACTTTCAAGATGGCCTGCATTCTCCCTTGAGTCTGTATCTACTTTCCTAAATAAATCTGTCTGTGTTTCTGCAGGGACAAAAACCCCAAAATGTAAAAACATCCTTCCCTACTAAATTGAAATATCGCAGTACAACAATTACATAATGTTTTTCATTCCAGAGGTGGGACGGGGTAGATGAAGTAAGTTAATGTGTATATCTCTTACAACCAAATACAAGAATTTTCCAAGTTCTACCACTCCCTTCTCTATCCCTTTGACTCTGAGATGACATAGATTTTGGAGAAAGCTCTGGGTTGTTTCTATTTTTTTGCACTAGGCGTTGAACTCAAGGGTGCTTTGCCACTGAGTTACATCACCAGTCCTTTTTATTTTTTACTTTGAGACAGGATCTCACTAAGTTGTTGAGGCTAGACTCAAGCTTGTGGTCCTCCTGCCTCAGCCTCTTGAGATGCTGGGATTAAAGATATGTGCCACTGTGCCCAGTTATTTTCTAATTTTTATAATGAAAGTAACTTGAATTAGATCTTAAACTGGAGAAAAATCCCTACTATACAAATGAAGTTGATTTCCTCAAAAAGAAAGAGTTTTGAGCCATTGGCAAAGCCTATCTGCCATGAAAGGGCTCTGCATCCACCTATTAGGTGTGCACTTTCAGACCTCTCTAGATCTGCCGGAACAAAGTTCTCATCCTCATGAAACTATGTTTGTGGTTGGTCATCACATGTACAATTTAGGGCATGGAGCTCTGCTGGGGTAACTCAGAGGCCACCTTGATGGAAACCCAGAAATGGAGGGAAAAAAAGACTCTGAAAGACCACCACCTCCCCTGACCTCATCCCATTCCACCACATTTGAGCTTGAGCTGTTGTTGTCTTTAAAGGGCTTCGGGTAAGGATTTTATTTGCAGCAAATTTACACTGCTTTAAAGAAATAAAACAAGCAATAACTGGATAAAGATATATCCTAGTGTCAGTTATAAATGCAAATACATAACTTTGGAGGTAACACATAAAATGAACAAATATTCCCATACACATTAAAAATTATTTGGGTGGCTGGGTGCAGTAGCCCTTTCTTTCTTTCTTTCTTTCTTTCTTTTTTTTTTGCTTGGGTTAGTAAATTAGAGCAGTAGAACGATCTGGAACTACTCATTTGACTCTTTGGCTGTTATTTTTTCCTACCAGAACTAGGGTTTGAACCCAGGGTCATTCTACCACTGAGCTACACCCCCAGCCCTTTTTGCCAATTTTTGGTAGCTGTTGGCAGCAATCTTTGGCATTCCATGGCTTGTGGTTGCCCCCTCCACATTCACATGGCTTTTTGCTCTTTGTGTCTCTGTCTTCTTGTTTGTCTCTTACAAGGACATTCATGATTGGAGTTAGGGTCCACTTTATTCCAGGATGATCTCATCTCAAGATGCTTGCTGTAATTAAATTTATTTATTTATTATTACTGTTATTACTTAATAGTTTCATAAATGTGGGCATTAGCCTAATTTGTAAAAATGGGGTTACCAGATAATACTCCCATGAATCCACATGAAGCACCTATCAGCACATAAAGTCTCTGACCCAGGCATCATGAGCACTGAGTACCATCAACTTACCTAGGGCAACAGAATAATCCTCTGGTATTTTCCAAATTCCACTACTAGCCCTGTTGAAGAGTTCTGGGGCTCTCTCAACTCCTCCCCCTCTACTTAGAGCAACCATCTTAGGAACACCTAAAAGGTCTGCCTATTTCCTAAACTTTAGCCATTTACTGTTGCTATACAACCTTGGCATAGTGTAAAATTCTCTAGAGAGATATGACACAGAGCCCTTTCTAGTGATGTGCATATTTTGTTATTCTTCTGGCCAGAGTTTCTGCCTATTATTAATTTCCTATTGTACAAGCTGGCGGTAGACAAGGTAGAAACCACAATAACATCTCCCCGTTATGCCTAATGCAAGGCTGACGTATCTTTTCTCATAAGCTTAGGACTGAAAGCAAAGTCATGGTCCAAGAAGAAGACCTTCTTTAGGTCCTGCAGGGGAGAGGGAAGATGACTCTGCACCTGAGATAATGTGTTGATGCCTTTATTCTACCTGAAGGACAGTCCCACTACGTTCCTCCCATCTTTGATGTGTCCTCTAATGTCCAGCTAGAATATGATGACAGATTGACCTGTAGTCAGCACATGCTTCAAGACTGGCTCTACTTTCCAGTGCCTCAGAATCTTGGCAATCTGATTGTCCTCCTCTCCTATGAAGGCTCCTAGCACTTAACTTATTCTTATCTGTGGCGCTCATTATTTTTATGGCAATAAAATAGGTTTTCTTCTTCTTTTTAAAGAGAGAGAAGGACAGTGAGAGAGAGAGACAGAGAGAATCAGTTTCATTTAGTTTTTCATGTGGCTTTTGTTGCTCCGACACTTTGTTGTGTACATGGTGCTGGGGTTTGAATGCGGGTACTCATGCATGCCAGGCAAGCACTATAATTGCTGAGCCACCACTCCAGCCCTATCCTTCTCTCTTAAAAAAAAAAAAAAGAAGAAGAAGAAGAAGCAGATTGCATTAGAAGCAGATCGCATTTCACATAAGCTGGGGGAACCATAACTACGAAGATCGGGGGAGAAGGGAGGGAGGCAGTGGGAGGATGGAGGGAAAAAGTACAACTGGGAACAGTCAACTCCCGTAAGAAGCCAAACTATACACAGGTAGGCAGAGAAACTCAGAAATTTAAAACATTAACATACATGTATATGCTCATTTCTATCTATAGCATAGGGGTATTACAGAGGAGACACAAGATCAAAAAGCAGATTGCAGGACTGGGGCTGTAACTCAGTGGTAAAGCACTGGCCTAGCATGAGCGAGTCCCTGGGTTCAACCCCAGTACCAAAAAAACAAAAACAAAAACAAAAAACTTATCGGAAGCAAATTATAAATTCAACAAACATTTACTAAATACTTACACTTCATCATGCAGAGGAGGACTCTTTTGTTTGGGAAAAGTATTTAATGAAAGAGATACTGCCTACCTGGTTTAGAAGGAACTTAGTGGCCTTTTTATAAATCAGGAACTGTTAATCAGGCATGGAACAGGCCTATTATCCCAGCTACTTGGGAGGCTGAGCAGGAGGATCAAAAGTTCAAGGGCAATCTGGACAATTTAGGTAGATCTTGTCTCAAAATAAAATAAAAAGGGTTGGGGCCAAGGTGTGGTGAATAACACCTGTCTTTCCAGTGACTCAGGAGGCTGAAGCAGGATCTCAACAACCTAGGGAGACCCTAAGCAACTTATTGAGACCCTATCTCAAAATAAAAAAGGCTGGGGATGGAGTTCAGTGGTAGAATGCCCCTGGGTTCAATCCCTGATGCCCTCCCCCGCGCCCCCCACAGAGCACACAGAGTCAAAGAATAAAGTCTTGAGGCTTCACTAGGCTAGGAAAGCAGGTCTAGAAGCATGAGAAAAACAAAATAACACCAGAAAAGGAAGTGGATTTTGAGGCCAAAAGTAAGGTCAGTGCTGCAGACCCTGCAGGAATAACCACAAGGAGGAATTCTAGCCAGGAGAAGCCCATATGTCAACTCAACCCACGCCTGGGGAGCGCTTACAGGGTGGTTCTGAATTTGAACCCTTCCTTGTGGCCTCTCATGTGGCATTAGAGAATACCCACTGTAGGACCTTCAACCACTATAATTTGTCTATTGCAAAAACCTATGTCCTTAGTTGTTGTTTATTTCTAAATAAAGCCTCATTTTACTACTCTGCAATTATTTAACTTACAGAGTTCGAGTATACTCTCCAATGGACGGTTTTCTTTGGTTTTGGCTCATGTCAAAGAACATGATTCCAGTATCAAAAAACTCTGCCACAAACTTTCTGAGGCTAGTTTTCTTTTTCTGAAATGGGAATATTTCTCATCTTACAAAGACTTTGCTTTTATCACCTTACCAAACATCTAGTAGATACTTCATGAATATTAGTTTCCTTCCTTTTTTTATTGTTAAAAATGTATCTGGCAAGATAAATATGATGTGAGACATTAGTGCATGTTTAAGCTATAATAAATGTTTCTGTAAGAAAACAAAGGAAGTAGCCTGAACTTTCAAAATTGTTGAAGAAAGCCCTAGAAGGCATTTAATACCTTGGAATTACTCTTCTTTAAACAGATAGCCTATGATAACATGCAAATTATCCATTAAATTCTTTGTTTAATAATGTGTTCAGTTTTCATAAGTTCAACCCTAGGAATTAATTTACTTCCTTTTCAAAAGGAAATAATTTTTCAAGAAACACCTATTCATTTCACGTTTACTTTCTCATGGACCAGGATACTTTTATATCTACAGAATACGTTTTAATTTTAAATGTTACTTAAAAGTAATTTAGCCAGGCATGGTGGCACACGCCTGTTATCCCAGTGGCTCAGCAGGCTGTCAGGATGATGGCAAGTGCAAAGCCAGCTTCAGTAACTTAGTGAGGCCTTCAGTAACTTAGCAAGAGCCTGTCTCAATAAATAAAAAGGGCTGGGGATTTGGCTCAGTGGTTTAAGTGCCCCTGCGTTCAATTCCTGATATCAGAAATAGATAAAGAAATAAATGGTATTTTCACTGACATTTGTAATCTTGCAAATTAGTAGATTTTTGTCTATATTGGTACATAATTCTGTCCATTTATATGTTCTCCTAAGGACTCATCACGTTAAAAGGATATGTAAATAGCAAGGTCTATACCTATAGTTCTAACTACTAGGAGATGGAGGCAGGAAGACTGAGCTCAAGAATTTGAGACTGGCCTGGCTAAGATAGTGAGACCACTATCCCATAATTAAAGATATATGAACAAATGATTTTTAAAAAACAAAAAAGGCATCCAATAATTTTCTTAGTTCTGAAAAGAGTAAATGCAGTTATCACTTTTCTATGTGTGACATGATAAATACCTTTTCAGTGTGGTCCACAGACACTAAGAAATCAGAGGATATTGATTATATGTACATCCTTATATTTAAAAAGAAAATGTCTATTCAGGCTCAAATTATTGTCCACTAGTGAGTAATATTCATCAGTAAATTATAGTGTATTTCAATTAACAAATATTTATTGAGCATCTGTTATATGCTCAGCACTATTGTAGCCCCTCTAAATCTGGCTGTAAATAGGACCCCTTATCACTTTACACATGTGCCCTGCATCAAAACACAAAATTTGGGCTGGGGGTGTATCTCACTGGTAGATTCCTTGCCTAGCATGGACAAGGCCCTGGGTCCCATCCACACGTAGGACTGAAGGAAAAAAATACACGTTAAAAATATTTTAAAACATTTTTATCTTAAAAGTAAATCAACAAAGGAGTCAGAGATTGCACCAAAATAGAAAATCAGCTGTAAAACTTCAAGATACATGACCACCATTAAGCTATCTAAAAGATATCGTCCTTTAAAATTCAAAATAGTTACAGAAAGCCCTCTTATTCCCACAGGGCATATTAGCAATAAAATTGAGATAGGAGGATTGTAGGAGCAGAGACAAGAGTTCATACAAAAGTTCATTGCCATAAAGAGAGAATATGTCAAGTGAGGTACATAGGCAGCCCTATATTTTACCAAAAGTCTAGAAAGTTTAGAGCTAAGTTAAGATGACCTGGGGCCTGAAGCAGAGCTACCCCAGCTGATCTACAGAAATATGTGCAAAAAAAAAAGCTTCTTTTATTTAGAAATGTTGTTCAGTGTCTTGGGGATCTGTATGCAGGATTCGAGGGGACAAATAGGTGACTAATACATCATTCCTGATTAAAACAAACAGCATGTGTTTGTTCATATTGACAGGTCCACCTTATAATATACCAATGAACAAATACTATGAGGACTTTGTGCAATTATAGACAGACTCTAACAAGCTGTACAATTAGTTTAAAAATCCCTAACAGAAGCAAAGAACCAATCTAATGTAAAGAACTACGAGACAAAGGTGGGAGTCAGTAGAAAGTGCAGAAGCAAGGCCATGAATGAATAAAACAGGTCTAATACATCACAGGCTTGTCTATTAAATTACTGAGAGTCCGTATGTCCCACTGGCAAGCTGACAACAATCATTGCACTTGAATTCTTTTCCAGTTAAAAATACAAGGGTTCTTTTTTCCATTCATAATTGAAACATGTTTTCACAGATCAAAGACTTGGACTCAAGTAATTGAATGAGACCTTAATTTGAGATCAATATAACTTGAAAGACAAGCACCCTGATGTCCTTCTTTGTTTTAGTTACTGAGGAAAGTACCCAAGCACACTCATTGTGCAAGTTACACATGCACACCAAGAGAAGGCAGAGCTCTTCGAATGAAGTTTTGCAACAGTTCGAACCCAGGGAAATGATGTGGAAATGATTCCTTACATGGCACACGTCTTCTGAGTGGGACACAAAGGCAAGAAGAACTCAAAAACCAACCCTCATATTAATCACATTCACATTGGGAGAAGAAATTTAGTTTAAGTAAGACATTACCTATAATATTATTGTTTTGAATTTTTCTGATTTTGTAGTTGTGTTAGGACCTAAATTTAAATTTTTTAATTTTACAGATATCATAAATTTAGGCAGACAGATATAGTTGCTTATGCCTGCAATCCCAGCAACTTGGGAGGCTAAGGCAAGAGCCTCACAAATTCAAAGCCATCCTCGGCAACTTAGCTAGGCCTTGTCTCAAAATAAAAAATAAAAAGGGCAGGGGATGTGGCTCAATAGTAAAGTGCCTTTGCATTGAATTCCCCAATTCCTTGTACAAAATAGATAAAGTTTTTAAAAACTTTAGGTGGTTAGTGGTTTTGCCCTAGTAACCAGCCTATTGTCAGAGAAAACTGAACTCAAACTCACTTCAATAGGAAAGAAAAGACATATATACAAAAAAAATATGTTTGTGTATGTATATAGGTATATATATATATATGTAC
>PVKS010039411.1:0-17285 GCA_004027875.1 Aplodontia rufa | reverse complement strand
ACAGTGAATCCACTGGTTTCCTGGATCCTCCATGACCTACCTCTTTCCAGTAGCTCAGAGACACCTACTCTTTCCTCTAGCCAGGCACAAATGCTAGCCTTATTCTCTTCTTTAAGCCTTTGGCCATTTTGTTTCCTGGGTCTGGAATACCCTCTCTCCTCCAAGAAGCCTTCTCTAGATTACGTTCCCCTCTCCATATTCTGAATGCCAATTGCACTTTTATTCTGACCATTTAGCACTTCTTGTATCATTGCATTAAGTGAAGGCTCTCTCCCCTTCTAGATCATAAATTCCTTGAATGTTTCTGACAGGGTAATAAACTCTTTTTGTATCCCAAGTTCCCTTTCCTCATAATGCAAGGTATAAATTTATTGAGTGTCAGCCATATAAATAAGTTAATTAGCTGTTAACCCTTCTTCTTGTGTTAGAATTCTTCTATGAGCATTTATTGAACACCTACTCAGAAAAAACAGGAGTTGCTGGAAGGATACTGTATAATCACAAGGCTCAAGTGAAAGAGATTATACAGTCAATGTAGATGTCAGAACAAAGGGTGTATTGAGCAAATAGCCTACTTGAGCTGGCCCTAGATGGATTGAATGGGATTTCTGCAGACTAAAAAGAATAGAGGTGGGCATGGGTGGAATTCCACTATAGCATACGGCCTATACAAAGACGTGAGGCCTAAAAGTACAATCATCTCTCCATTTCAGTGGGGAATTGGTTCTATCTCGGACCCCTTACAGATCCCAAAATTCATGGATGCTCAAGTCCCTTATATAAAATGGCAAAGTATTTGTATAGAACCTACACACATCCTACTGTATCCACTTTATCATTTGTAGATTATTGATAATACCTAATACTTTATAAGTACTATGCAAATGATTGTTATACTGTATCATTTAGAGAATAATGACAAGAAGTGAAAGTGTATCATTATTGCAGTACAGAGCCAATTTTTTTCTAAATACATGAGATACCTGGTTGGTTGAATTAGCAAATATAGCACACAAAGATATAGACACCATCCTTCTTGGCCTGTGGTGGAATATAACAAATTCATGGCAAAAGATAAGTCTTTCTTGGTAGATGGCATCCAGATTTGATAATGCCCTGAATGCAGTACAAAAAAAAATTTAAACTTGACCCTGTAGTTAATGAGAAAACAGCTTATAATTTTAAACAAGAAAATGACAAAGGGCACATCTAGCTTTGTATTATAAATATCAATCACAAAACACTCCCCCTGATTTCCCTCCTTCTTTGCCCTCTATTGCATGCCAAGTTCTATATGTAATCCTCTAGTTGGGCAAATAACTCAGATTTTCTTTCATTGTTCCTTGCCTACCCCTAATTCTGGCTGACCTCAGGCTTGTGGCCACCTAGAGGTTTGAATAAAGAGGTTTGATTTATTCCACATATGGCCCCCACTTTTTTCACTATTGAGTATTGAACCCAGGGGCACTTTACCACAAAGCCACATACCCAGCCCTTTTAATTTGGAATTTTTTTTTGAGTCAGGGTTTCATTAAATTGCTTAGGGCCTTGCTAAGTTGCTAAGACTGGTCTCAAACTTGCAACCCTCCTGCCCTCAGCCTCCCAAGTTTATAGGATTTTAGGTACACACCACCATGCCCAGACCAATGTGCTGCTATTGTTATTATTATTATTATTATTACATTCATTTTTTAAAGACAGAAGGGCAGTGAGAGAGATAAAGAGAGGATAAATTTTATTTACTTTTTCATGTGGGTTTCATTGTTCCAACACTTGGTTGTATACATGGTGCTGGGATTTGAACCTGTGTCCTCGCACATGCCAGGCAAGTGCTGAAACCACTGAGCTACTGATTCAGCCCCCAGATGTGCCTTTTCTGGACTTAATGTCATGTTAAAGCACCAAGATATTAGGAAAGAGCACTGGGCCTGGAGTTCAATGAGACTTGGGTTCAAAACTCAACTTTAAGGAACTTTTGTTTCCTAATTCTACTGTTTTAATTTTTTGAATATCTTTACATCTACAAAGTATAACTAAACACTATCAGAATGAATTATCCGTGAGCAAATACCACTTTCACTTTTACTGATTGTATTTATTTCCTTTGTTGAACTCCTATTCCTAGCATCTGTTTTGCTTGATTTACGCGCTGCTTCTAATTTTCTTTTGTTGACACTTCCTTTCTATGCATTTATTAAGGAAACACTTTGTAACCCAAACAGTAAACCAGAGACTGCTTCAGAAAATGTTTGAAATGAGGCTGCTCAGTTTAGCCTGATTGTTCCATGTCAGTGGGTTATAGGAAGGAGTTTGCAGGTCCCTGTGGGGCAAGCGAACAGTTTTCTAGTTTCTTTTTTGTTGAATCTTCTCTTGTATCATCATTAATGAATTTCCAGAACAATAGATGTACCCGCTTGAAACTATGACTACAGAATACGTTCCAAAGCCAAACATAAATTATTTTTGGACTTCCCATAAGTTACCTGTGATTTGTGTGGCTGAAGCAGAGTTGCTATAACCATGTATATTAAATCATTTCCTGCCTGAATGAAACATAACCAGTATGCAGAGGGGGTAGGGATTCTGTATCACCTTACAAAATTTTTACTGCTTTCTTTCATTGCATGTCACTGTATGAAACTCATGGGCATTTAATACATTTACACTAAAAGAAAATTTCTTGAGTTGCGTTACTTTGTTAGCCTCAGATTTTCTCATCAGCTAAAATGGTGGTGGTTTTTAGCTAGGATTTCTAGGCATCTGGAGTGCCTACTCAAGAGATTGAGAGCTTTTTGTAAATTTGGTGAGCATAGTGAATCCTAAAATCAGACAAACATTATCTGTAAATATTGATTCTGATGCCACCTGCTTTTTTTGATAAAGAGAGAGAGGGACAGTGAGAGAGAGGGAGGGTGGGGGGAGAAAGAAAAAATCAGTTTTCTTTAGTTTTCGTGGACTTTCGTCACTTGGACATGGTGCTCGGGTTTGAATCCGTGTACTCACACATGCAAGGCAAGCACTGTAATTGTTGAGCCACCGCTCCAGCCCTGATGCCACCTGCATTTAAAAAGGAAACTTTCCATGAGAGTGAACACACAGACCATGTATTGCTTATGATTTGAGTTTAGGTTGATATTGTTTTCACTGTTCTTTCATTTTCCTCCTGTTAAGTTTGAAGTAGCAACAAGGTGTCAAATGGAGTTCCTGGAAATTTAGGACTAGAGTTTTAAGGTACAGATGAGAGCTAGATGCATGTTAACTATCCTTTATTTAGAATGCTTGGGACCAGTAGTGTTTCAGTTTTGAGAATTTTTCAAATTTTGGAATATTTACATATACATATGAGATATTTTGGGGATGGGACCCAAGTCTAAATATTAAATTCCTTTATATTTCATATATACCTTATACAGATAGCATAGAGGTAATCTGATACAGTATTTTCAGTGTGCTTGCATTGTGACTATGACCCATCACAGGAGGTCACGTGTGGAATTTTCCACTTGTGGTGCCATGTTGGTACTCAAAATGTTTCAGATTTTGGAGCATTTATAATATTTCAGGGATTTGATTAGAGATGCTCATCCTGCAGAAGATTTTCTCTTTTTTTAAGATGAAATCACTTATATTCTCTCCATCCCTTTTTAAAATTTGGTTGAGTTGTATTGCTGTACAATCATAAATGTATATGTAGTAACAATATGATTTGCCCCTGATTGATCCTAAAACAAAGTAAATCAGATTAAAGCTGGGAAGCATCTTTTATTTTGGTCTGCTAGGACTAAGATCCAGAGTTAAGTGGAGGGGCTATTTTGCTTTTCTTTTTTAAAAATCATTTGTTTATTTGTTGTTTTGAAGGAGATATCTATGCATGTGGGTGAGCAGATGAGGGAGTCAGAGCCCAAGTGTGAGAAGGGTACAAAGTCAGAATGACTTTAGTTGGAGTTGAAATATTTTAAAGATGGTTTCTGGACTTCACATGGATGTATGGCCCTCTGTTATATCATAACCTGAGGAGGATAAACAATAAAGAGGACACCCACATGAGATAGTGGCTGTTTTGTAAGTCAGAACTTAATAGATATGAGGAGAGTACTTGTATAGGGAAAAGAGTTGGGAAGGAGATGAGAGACTGGTTATATGCAGGGCCTAAGATGTAATGCTTTACAATCTAATACCTTTTTTTTAGAATTATAAAGGGAAAGGGAAGGGAGGGATAAGGGAGGGTAATTGGGGGGGGGCACTCCTGGAGACAATTGCAATATCCAGAATATTTACACATTGTATACACATTTTATATTATTTTGTTAAAATCGTGTAAGGTTGTTCAAAAAAAAAAAGTAAAAAGAAATCAGGGGTGATAGGATCCAGATTTTTATTGTCAGCTAAAAGAAAGTACAAATATAGAAAGGGAAAAAACTAGATTTAACCCTGTCATGTTGAATGAAAATCAGAAGTATAAGTGAGAACTTATATATACTCTGTGTGTAATGCAGTATATATAAAAATTACATGATATTTTATATTTATCAAATGTAAGTACACAGAAAACATGTATTTGGTCAATAAAGACATATGGATGCGAAAATATGTGTGTACTTCCTACCTGAGAGAGCTTAAGAGCAGTAGCACCCCAATAACGATGAGCATACCTATATAATATCTAGCTTTTAAATACTATTCTTTTTTTTTTAAGAGAGAGGGATAGTAAGAGAGACAGAGAAGAAGAGAGAATCAATTTTTATTTAGTTTTTCATGTGATCTTCATTGTTCTGACACTTCATTTACGTGGCCTGGGCTTTGAACTCACGTCCTTGTTCATGCCAGGCAAGCACTGTAACCACTGAGCCATTGCTCCAGCCCTTCTAAATACTATTCTTTTTTTAAGAGAATCAATTTTACTAAGTTTTTCATGTGGCTTTCAATGCTCCAACACTTAATTGTGTATGTGGTGCTGGAGTTCAGACCTGCATACTTGTGCATGCCAGGCAAGCACCACAACTGCTGAGCCACTGCTCCAGCCCCCTAAATACCATTGTTAACTAAAACTATTCAGGTTTCCTTGACGAAATAGCTGGTTGTAGGAATGGAGCACAAAAGTAAAAGACAAGTCTGAGATGTCTTTTGTAACAGAGATTTTTTTAAAACAACTTTATTTAGTTTTTCACATGGCCTTTGTTGCTCCAACACTTAGTTATGTACGTGGTGCTGGGGTTTGAACACAGGTCCTCGTGCTTGCCAAGCTAGCACCGAAACTGCTGAGCCACCACTCCAGCCCCTGTACAGAGATTAAGGGAATTCTCAAAGCATGGTGGGAATGTGTCAAAAGGACACATAAGCCAGCTTGAAAGAGGTTCCTACTAGTTAAATTTTAGAAAATTTGAACATGAAAGTAATAATAGCAATTGGTTATAATCCATTTAATAAAGTAGGAGTCTACTTATATATAAATATATAAAGATTGAATAAATAAAATATCCTATAAAATTGGTTTATTTACCTAGTGTTAAAGTACCTCATCAGAAAATAACCACTATTACAAGGAGACAAATAACATTAACAGTGGAGATCTGCAAAATACCACTTTTTTTTTCTGGAAGTACAAGGGATTGAATACAGGACCTTGTACATGCTAGGCAAGTACCTTACCACTGAGCATCCCCTACCCATTTTATTTATTTTATTTTTTAAAGAGAGAGTGACAGACAGAGAGAGAGAGAGAGAAAGAGAATCAATTTTATTTAGTTTTTCATGTGACTTTTGTTGCTCCAAGACATCATTGTGTACATGGTGCTGGGGTTTGAACTTGTGTACTCACGCATGCTGGGCAAGCATGGTAACTGCTGAGCCACCGCTCCAGCCCCCGTTTTATTTTTTATTTTTAAGACAGGGTCTTGCTAACTTACCCAGGGTTGTATCAAGCTATCAAATAAATACCATCAAGGGGGCAAATAAAATGTATGTGCCTTCTAATAGGAAACAATTAGAACACAGCAATCTTCTAAGACCTTTGATCTTCTTGCCAAAGATACACAATCTGAATCTATTCATAAGAAAACATCCAACAAACCAAAATTGAGAGATTGTCCACAAAATAACTGGCCTATATTCTTCAAGAATGTGACTAGAACCTCAAGAAAAGATGGCATGTGTTCCAGGTAGCAGTTTTATGTGGGCATTCCTTCAGCTACTTTTCTAGGAAGTTAAATTATTCCAAATTTTATATCTTCCCAAATGTCAATTCAGAAATTAGGAAGTGGGAAAGAGGCAATCAATGTAGAAATGATGATAGTTTGAAGGAATCCATCCAAGTTCAAAGCAAGAGTACAAAACACTGACAAAAGGGATAGAGGTGTACCTCAGTAGAAGAGCCTTGAGGCCTGGATTTGATCCCTAGCACTGCAAATGATGATGATGATGATAGTAAGAAAAGGAGGAGAGGGGAGGGAGGAGGAGAAGGAAGAGGGAAGGAAGGAAACAGAATCAAAAGTTAAGGACTGCATTTTCAGAAAGGAGGCCAGGAGCTTCTAAGATGAAAAAGTCATGGTTTCAACAGTTAGCTTTGGCTGTAGCTATTAGGTATGTGTATGTCTATGGCCCTGCCTGCTGCTAACAGTGAGTCATTTTTGTAAATAAAATAAATAGCAATAAGTTTATGTGCATAGTGTACTTTACTCAAATCCTGTGAATGGTGTTCCAAGAAATAACAAGCTTAGGAGTCAAAATGAGTCCTTCAGTTGGCAATTCTGTGTAGTTCTTTTAACCTTGCTTAGTACATCCAAATGTTATGTTATTTGAATACTACCCAACAATGCTTGTTGCCATGTCCTCATCCAGTAATGTAATATTCACTGTAGAGAATAGTTATTTGGAAAGTGGGAAAAAGATTTTCATTCTTAAGAAAGAAGCTCATACGAGTCAGCATGCGCCCTTCAAGTCCAAAGTGAAGACGCTTTTGGATGTAGTCATAACAATTTGACCAATATCAACACAGAAAGAAGGATTTCTTGTTCCTGGATGAGAGGACTAAAGACAGAGTAAAGATTTCCTTTTTGTGGTTAAGTAATGGGAAAAAACTGCTAACAGTCCTGAGTTTTGTCTTGCTTCCTAGAAGCAGAAGCTGAGACAGAGAATTTTGTGTAAAAGCATTACGGAGGGGGTCCTCTCATAAGAAGGGGCATGAAGGAGATGAGATAGAGAAGGAGGGAAAAAAAGCCCAACAAGGATAAATTTGGTGAGTAGTGAAGGAACTTGGCTATGGTTGCAAAACATGGATTATTAGTATCCCAGAACCCACTTAATCCATGCAGCAGGGTTATTTTGTATAGCCAAAAGAAATAACTTTATGATCAGCTGGACACAGTGGTGCCCAGTGACTTGGGAGGCTAAGACAGGAGAATTACAAGTTCAAAACCAGCCTTAGCAACGTAGCAATACCCTGTCTTAAAAAAAAGCAACAACAAAAAATAAAAAAAGCGCTGAGCTAGAGTGGTGGCTCAGCAGTTATGGTGCTTGTCTCACATGCACAAGGATGTGGGTTTGTACCCTAGCATCATGTACACAACAAAGTGTCAGAGCAACAAAAGTCACATGAAAAACTAAATAAAATTGGTTCTCTTTTTCTCACTGTCCCTCTCTCTCTTAAAGAAAGTAGGGGGACTGAGTATATAGTTCAATGGTAGAATACCCCTGGATTCAACGCCTAGTACCAAAAGAGAAGGGGTTGTAATCAGTAATTTTAGAGATTATTAGTACCTTGTAGTAGATTTTTCCCCTTCCCTACCTGACTGCATACCATGAAAATATAGTAATGTTCCAGTGTAACTTCTTATTTATTTCACATGTACACAGATTTTAAACTATGTGTGCATACAATAGAATAAAAGACAATTTGTATTCATACTTATCCACTAGTATAGTTTCCTTACGGTATTTGATCTCTTGGCTTCAACCACCACCTCAATTTTATGAACTCCCAATCTTTGCCTCCCAATCTTCATCTTATTTAGCCTACCCAGCATCATTATTCTATCTACCCCACTATTGCACAATGATTCACACATAATAGAGGGTTCTTTTTATTTTTTAAAGGGGACAGAGTTTTTTTTTTAAGAGAGAGGGACAGTGAGAGAGAGAATCAATTTTTATTTAATTTTTCACGTGGCTTTCGTTGCTCAGAGACTTCGTTGTGTATGTGGTGCTGGGGTTTGAACTCGCGTAGTTGCGCATGCTAGGCAAGCACTGTAACCGCTGAACCACCGCTCTAGCCCCCTCCCATTTTTTTCAAAGAGAGAGGGACAGTGAGTGAGAGAGAGAGGGAGAAATAATCAGTTTTATTTAGTTTTTTTTTTTAAAGAGAGAGGGACAGTGAGAGAGACAGAGAAAGAGAGAAACAACTTTATTTAGTTTTTCACATGGCCTTAGTTGCTCGAACACTTAGTTGTGTACGTGGTGCTGGGGTTTGAAGCCGGGTCCTTGTGCTTGCCAGGCAAACACCGAAACCGCTGAGCCACCACTCCAGCCCTTTATTTAGGTTTTCATGTGACTTTCGTTGCTCTGATGCTTGGTTGTGTATGTGGTGCTGGGGTTTGAACCCATGTTCTCACGCATGCCAGGGAAGCGCCATAACTGCTGAACTACCTCTCTAGCCCCTAGTAGATGATTCTGAAATGTCACTCACACTTAACTCAGGCTGGTCACTTATCACAAGGGAGGTATTGTAAAATTGAACACATGACTTGGAATCCAGCTTAAAGAAAAAACTGGGCATTACTTAGCATTTCTAAGCTTCAGCTTCCTTGTCTGCACTGGGAGTTTTAATGCCATCGCATAGAAATGATGGACAAATTAAATGAAAGAATTTAAACTTCTTAGCCCAGTCCCTAGAAATGGATAAGTACCTAGCAAATGCTGGTTCTTTTTCCACTATGTACAGTACTTAAAATATTTAATTTATCTGTTATGATTCTAATTTTCAGGTCCTCTAGTATTTAATTTATTGCAATTTGATTCTTACCACAATCATCAAGCATCATTCTAACAATCTAGAACAATATGTTTCTATTCATTGATTGATTGATATTGGGGATTGAACACAGAGGCTCTCTACTCTGTGCTACATTCCCAGCCCTTTATTTATTTTTTAAATTTTGTAACAGGGTCTTGTTAAGTTGACAAGACTAACTTTGAACTCAAGATCCTCTTGCCCTAACCTCCTGAGCTGGGATTACAGGTGTGTGCCAAGAAGTTTCTTAAGAGTAGGAAACCTTAAACTGAATATTATTTTTTAATTCAGTAGAACTTTACTGGCTATGTTTTTTTGTTTTACTGAGATTTTGTTTTTTAAAATGGGGGAAGGGGTGGGGCTACATAAAGTTGGCCATAATGTTGCTTTTCTCTTAGACAGCATACTCAGATTTTTAAATAAAAGTTATAATCTAGAGATTTACACTTGGGATATAGAAAATTTTTCATTTTGAATATAGTGTTAAATTATTGAGCAGACGACAGCATCAAATGGCACAGTATGCTTCTTTTCCCTATATCAAACCATCCAGCATTTTTGTGCATCTATATTGTGTTAAGCTCTGTGAGAATCAGAGGCATAAATAATATATTTTCCATTCCTACATGTATCTAGTGTATTTCTCATTACTGATATCTGATTTCTATTTCAATTACTTGTGAAATCCATTTATATTTGTACACAGGCCCTCGTTTGATTTTATGTTCTCAACAAACTGGCATTAGGTACATGTATAGGCTAGAGGTGCGGTATATCTAGAGGGTAACTGAATATATTAAGTACTTCACAGGTCTGCATTGTCAAAGTTAAAGTACAGAAGAAGACAGAAGAACAAGTGGCAGAAAATCAGCAGAGTAGAGGGAGGGGAGCAGGAGATGGGGAAAGGTAGTGCTAGGGACTGAATCAGAGCAAATTATATTCCATGCTTTTGTGATTATATATAATGTTACATATAACCAAAAAGAATCAATTAAAAACAAGAATAAGTGGCAACCCCAAAAGTAAAAATTACCCATTGTCCTTCAACTAATGAATGGATGAACAAAATATGGCCTGTGCATACAATTGAATATTATTCAGACACAAAAATTAATGAAATACATGCTATAACCTGGATGAACCTTGAATGCATTATACTAAGTAAAAGAAATGACATAAAAGGCTGCATACTGTATGATTCCATATATGAAATATCCAGAGTCAGCAAGTCCGTAGAGACACAAAGTGCAGTAGAAGTTACCAGGGGCTGAGGGATGGGGAGTGATTGTTTATTGGGCACAGAGTTTCTGTTTGGGATGATGAAAACGTTCTAGAAATGGATAGTGGTGATGATTTCACAGCATTGCAAATGTACTCACTCAATGATACTGAACTGCATATTTTAAAATTATTCAGATGGTACATTTTATGTGTACTTACTACAACTCAAAAAAGAGTGATTGGGGACTTTGATGTCATTGTTATAATCCTCCATTTTTTTTTTCTGCACAGGAGCCATGGATAACAGAGGCTTTCAGCAGGGGAGTTTTAGTAGCTTCCAGAGCAGCTCCAGCGATGAAGATCTGATGGATATACCAGGAACAGCTATGGATTTCTCCATGAGAGATGATGTTCCTCCCTTAGACCGAGAAATAGAAGGTATCAGTACTGACAAAAATTTTTCTTTTAAAAATTATTTTAAACTATGTACAATATATTTACTTTCTGGCACACAGTACTCTCAGTTTTAACACATGCCTATATTCTTGTAACTTCCACCTCTGACAGGTTCAAACCACATGAAGAATTACTCTTGCTACCCCTTTGCAGTCAGACCTCCCTCCTCTCTAGCCCCTAGTACCACTGTCCCTGTTCTTTCTTTCTGAGAATGTCATATACATGAAATCACAAGTCACTTTTTGAGACTGACTTCTTTTATCCAGTTTACTAGATTGCCATTCTCAAAGTAGTCAGAAGACAAGGAAGTACTGTTCAGAGTTTATTACTTAGCAAATTTGTATTAAGGGAATGCAATTTTGTAGACACTGCTAGGTTCTTGGCATTAGCAAGACTTTACAACACCATCCATGCTGGCATGAAATTGATTCTAGCTAGCTGAACAGTCACACAAACTACTTAGGATAGTAACTACTCTTAGAGTTGTTTTAGGATTAAATGAGATAGTACATATAAAGTGCTTATAAATACCTGGCATAGAGTTAAGTGCTCAATAAAACGTTAGGGATCAGCCAGGTATGATGTTGCACTCCTGTTGTTACCATATTGGGGAGGCTGAAGCAGGAGGATTACTTGAGCCCAGGAATTGGTGGCCAGTCTAGGCAGCATAATTAGATACTTTTTAAAAATTCAGTTATATTATTATTACTGCTATAACCCTATAGTATAAGTGCTGTAAATAATTTCTTGTGTGTGTCTGTATATCTACAGAGGATCAGAGAAGATTTCACAGGCAAGGTGTGTTGGAACAGGGTCTTGAAAGATTAGGTGTTTGGTAGGAAGAAGAAAATGTTAGGCAGAATACAAGCTTTTGCAGAGAGATACCAGCAGGCATAATATACAGAGGTATAAAAAGACAGAATGTAAGCCCAAATAGGTAAGCCAGAATCTTGAATGTCATGCTAAGAAGTTTGAATTAGCTGGACATGGCAGTGCATGCTTATAGTCCCAACAGCTCAGGAGGCAGAGGCAGGAGGGTCGCAAGTTTGAGGCCAGCCTCAGCAACTTAGGAAGACCCTGTTTCAAAAAAATAAATAAATAAATAAAAAGGACTGGGGAGGTTGCTCAATGGTAGAGCACTCCTGGGTTCAATCCTTAATACTGGGGAAAAAGAAATTTGAATTAACCTTAACCTTAGTGTCACTGTGAGGCCAAAACTCCTTCATCCATTCATTCAACAAATCATTTTTTGAGTACCTACTGTGAATGAGACACTATTGTAGACACTGGGGATATAGTGGTAGAATTGAAACAGATTTTGACCTGGAACTTAGATCTGTTAAAGGAAGATAATAAATGAGTAAATACAGTTGTCCCTTGGTATCTGAGGGGGATTGGTTTCATGACCCCCCCCCAGATTCCAAATCTGTAGATTCTCAACTCTCTTATATAAAATGGCGTAGTATTTATATAGATCCTACACACATCCTCCTGTATTCATTAAATCATCTTTAGGTTACTTATAATACCTGGTACAAAATAAATGCTATAAAATATGTGTTGTATTATTTAGAGAATAATGAAAGAAAGGCATGTACATATCTAGAAAAGACACTATTTTTAAAAAGAAATATTTTCAATACTCAGATGAATTCCACAAATGTGGAACCTGTGAATACAGAGTGCCAATTGTAGACAGATTACAAAGTTAATTACTCACTGTGATAAATACTAGAATGGATAAGAACTGAATGGCAATAAATGATGGCTGGGGAAGAACACTTGAGTCAGGAAAATCAGGGAAGGCCTCTCTCTGTAAGGAAGTGATGAACTTGGTAAAAACCCACTGGTATGAAAACCACAGATTAAAAAGGATAACAAGAAGTTTGCCTAGGAGACGTACCTCAGGAAATTGCTAACAGGTTGCACCTCTGAATTTGAAGTTCACAAAAGGAAGATACTCATGGTTTGGTATTTAATGATTTTTTCATATTTGCCTACTTCTACAAAAGGAACTGTGTTTACACATCCCTTCCACTTAAATGTATTTATATCCATAGTGACTCAGTTATAACAGCAATCATAGCTCTAGTAAAATTGTCAATTAGGGCATCCCTAAACTGAGACTGTCTACCTTTACTTAAGCCTTCTGGCTAATCCAGAGTGGCCTAGCTTAGTTATCATGGTTGATTCTAATAGAAAATGGTCCCATCTAGCATCCATATCACCAAGTACTCTTTGTTTGTTTATGTTGGTCTCACAGACAAGTGATTGTTCATCATTCCCATTTTATAGATTAGAAAACTGAGGCAAAACAGGATTTTTGACATTGCCCTGTGATTACAGAATGTGTTTCTATGTGAGAAGTCCTTCACCAGTTTTCACTAGCTTTTATAGGAGACTTACTGCTTGTGGTTTGTAAGGTTTGACCATAAAATAATGAGCCTGCTTTCTGTGAGCCACATACAGAAATCAGTCCGCTTACTACACTGTCTAGTGATGCAGCTTTCTTGCTTTGCTTTCAGATTGTTCTTGCTTTATTTAACGTTTTCACATGGGATTTCGTAATAAGACAGTACCAACAGAAAAATGGTCACAATGTCCTTGATATGTGGTGGTGAAACTGTGCATAAAATACTACATTTCGTGGCAAGCACAATAGCACGTACTAAAAAGATTAGTTAGAAGGCGCTTGAAAGGCAGTAAAAGTGGTTCTTGTTTTCCAGATGGCTAGAGGAATTGATTTATGGGGAATGAATAAATAAATTATGCATGGCATGGCTAAATGCATCTGAGGTAGTGTTATAGTAGTCCGTAAATTAGAAGAAACATAAACACAGAGATCTGAAAGAAGCGGAGGGGGAGGAAAATGGAAAAAGGAAAACATTCAGAGCCGTTCTCATAGTCCATCTGTTCCCACCCGCCCGCCTCTGCAGCCTAGACCGGCACCGCGCGCGTTCATTCATGCACTCAGCGTTTGTGCAGGACCCAGACACGAGCCCAGCACTGTGCTGTGCTAGCAGTGCTCTCCCATTCTCATCTTTCCCTCACCTCCTTGTTTTCTGCCATGCCTTAACTATTTGCATGAGGAGAAGTTCTTGGCAGAGGGAATGACACAAGTAGAGGTGCAGCAGCACGAGAGAGCGCCGTTTGAATTCCAGAGATAGACTCCGCCTGTTTGAGGTCTAAGATTCCTGGGGTGTGGAAAGTGGTGGCAGTTGGAGCAGGAGGGAGGGCAGCAGGGGATGGGTTGGATATCTAGCTAGTAATCTAGGTGGGGTCAGATTGTGTGTGCTTTGGGCCCTTATCTTGTAACCAAGTCACCATCCAGTGATTTAAAAGCAGAGGAATGACATGATCAGATTTGGGTTTTTCAGAATTGGCAGTGTGGAGAATGGATTGAGAGGAAGGGTCAATGACTGGAAGACAAATAAAGCTGTATTGTTTTAAAAATCTAGGCAGAAGATCAAAAGGCCTGAATGAAGACAACAGGAATGGAGAGGAAGGAATAATAGATTTTGGAGAAATTTCACAGGGGAAATTGATATGACCAATTAGATATGGGGGATAAAACAGAAATGGATCAGGGATAACTTCAAAGCTTAAGAATATTATAGGGTAGACTGTGCTGCCCCATAACACCTGCCGAGATAGCATAACTCCCCATGTCCCAGAGCAGGATAAAACTAATCACAGTCAAATGAAACGAATAGCCAATGAAAAATATGATGGTACTTGAAATCCACCAAGTAATTATGAAACAGTTCTGTTTGTTCTGTAACACTGTATAAAAGTCATAATTTTCCTCCAGGGGGAAACATCTTGGGCTGCAGCTCATAGAGAAACCTACCATCAAAACCTCAGTTAGGCTGTCCCCAAGCTGCCCTACTAAAGCCTTTATGTGGATTGTGTGTGGAGGAAAAGGAAAGGTACTTTGGAATTCATCATCCTCATGATTCTGAAACTTCCCTGAACACTTAGTCTGGGAGGGTGCTAGTTAGCTGGTACTTTCAGAGCTTGGAAAAAAAGTATCTCAAATCTAAACCTCTGTGGGGCATAAACCACATCAGTTTCATATGCTAAATCTTTAAAATGACATCTGTGGTGATGTCCACAGGCTTTAAAGGTTTCCTTTTGGTTACTTCACAGGAAAATGGGCCATTTTTAGAAATGATATCCTCTAATGTTTCCCCCTTTATTTATTTTATTTTTAACTAGCTAAAATGCATGGTTTATTCAGATTAACTTAGTGTTTACCTAATGTCTCATCCTGAATATCACATTGCATGGGATACATAAAGTCATATGCAAATTCTCAGACTTACCTTGTTTTGGGTGACCTTAAAAGTTTTGAGTACTGGTCAGGTATTTTGTAGAATGTTACTCAGTTGGGATTTATGTAG
Organism: Aplodontia rufa; assembly: GCA_004027875.1. Classification (NCBI taxonomy): domain Eukaryota; kingdom Metazoa; phylum Chordata; class Mammalia; order Rodentia; family Aplodontiidae; genus Aplodontia; species Aplodontia rufa. The sequence goes on along the minus strand of PVKS010039411.1, from coordinate 2,201 downwards.
CATTTTTCTCATGATTAGACTGGGATTATGGGTTTTGGATAGAGAGAGACTGTTGGGGTCAAGTGCCTCTCGGTACCTCATCTCAAAGGTCCATCCTGTCAGCATAATTTATTGCTGTTGATGGTACCTCGATGACCTGGCTGGTGGATTGCTTGCCAGGTTTCTCTGCTGTGAAGCTACTCCTTTCTCCATCTTTCCATCCTGTACTCATTGGAGGGAAGTCACTATGTAGTCTACCCTAACGGACTTCACTTCTGAAGTGTGAAGCATCTAAGAAATTATTTGGGATTCTTGTGCATGGGAGATTTGTCTGTTCTCTCCCTTACATTTATTTAGTCAATCATTTATATCAGTTTGGTTTCATTTATTTTATACTCTGTGTTATAATCCATTTCTACTTTATGTTGTTGCTCGAATTATTCCAGCTTCAGTCAGTGGGACCTCTTGCAGTTGGCTGATATACTCCTATCACTGTGAGTTTTTAAAAATCACTTCCTTACTTTGGGGCCCTACAGTATGTTCCAGGCCCATATTATATATTTCCTGCCCCGGTGCTTGAATCAGGCAACTCTCCAAGGAACCCTGGTTCCTTTCATTAGAAACTAGTATTTGGAACCAAACTCTGGGCAATATGTTTGTTCCTTTCCACCAAAACATTGTTGCTTCTGGGCACCTCAGCCAACTAAGGAAATACATGTATGTATACAGACACACAGAAGCATGTGGACTGGTGATATAGCTCAGCAGAAAAATGCTTGCTTAGTGTGTGTGAGGCCCTAAGTTCAATCCCTAGCACTACCCAAAATTTAAAAATAATTTAAAAATTTAAAAACCCACCATGTATATGTGTAACCACTTGAATCTAAATTAAGATAAATGTGCGATCTTACTGATTCTAGTTCTAACCTATTAACACATGGATCATCTTAGCCTTCCTTCCCTGCTTGTCTGTAACCTTCTACTCCAATCATGAGAAACCTGGCTCCCATCATCTATCAGTTAACTTCATGTCTAGTCTATTTGTATATTGATTTCAGAATTGTTGACCAGTATCCTCTATGAGAGACAACTTCATCAACTAGAAAGCATTGTTTATGCAGTTTGTTTTGCCTTTGCTCTCAGAGATTCCATCTGATTGCAGTCACTTGGGCCAGTACCTTTCCCCCTATTCCCTTCCATGAGGCTGTTTCATGAATCTGTGATACAGATATTCCTTTGTCACATTCTTCATTCCACCCTGGGATCCTAAATTCCTAAATGTTTTTTTAAGTTGCATACATTAAGGTTAACTCTGTGCTGTGGATTTCTATGGGTTTTGGCAAATGCAGAGTGATACGTATCCACTGTTACAGTGCTATGAAGAACATTTTCACTATCCTAAAAAAATCTTCTGTGCTTTACCTATTCAATGCCCACCCAACAAGCCTCCAGAAACCACCAATCTGCTTTATTATCTCCATGAATTTGCTTATTCCAGAATTCCAATACGTGGGATCATAGAGATGTAATGTTTTCAGACTAGCTTCTTTCATTTAGCAATGCACAATAAAATTCACAAGTGTTGTAAGACACAACAATTGTGTATGTCACTAATCCCAGCTTCTTGGGAGGCAGAGACAGGAGGATTGTAAATTCTAGCCCAACCTCAGCAATTTACAAGGTCCTGATCAGCTTAGTGAGAACCTGTCTCAAAATAAAAAAAATAAAAATAAAAACGGTTGGGGATATGGCTCCGTGGTAAGGCTCTCCTGGGTTTGATCTCCAATTCCTAAATAAATAAAGTTAATTAATTAATTCACCAGTGTCTGTGTAGATTGATAGCTCGTCCTTTGTTGGTTGGTTGGTTGGTGTCAGGGATTAAGCCCAGGAGCACTTAACCACTTAGCTACGTCCTCAGACCTTTTTAAATTTATAATTATATTTGCTAATATAATAGTAAATTAGTTTAATTAGTAAATGTAAACATAGTAAATTGGTATGGTGGTAAAGTATAGGTGAGGAGGAAATTTTATAACCTCCTGATTAATTCTTAGTGTTTTATTGGGATTGTTTCTTATAGCTGTGACCTTCACAGATTTTTCTCCAGTGGTATCCAGCCTTTTGTTCTCCCCTGCTTCTGTTCCATCTCCTCTACACGCACTGCAGCATTCATAAACTACTTCCCTGAAGGTCTGGCTATTGCTGTGTTTTTTACCCTTAGG
>PVKS010039410.1:0-17286 GCA_004027875.1 Aplodontia rufa | reverse complement strand
CTTGCTGCCACGCCCCTCTCCTTTAGATACCCCGCCCCGCTCTCTGCTGCCCCGCCCCACTCTTTCGGATGCACCGCCCCTCTCTTTAGGATGCCCCGCCCCGTGCCGCTCCTCCGGTCCCGCCCCCTCCTGGTACCCCGCAGACCTGCGGCGGTGGATCCCGGCGCCATGGGGACCGCCTCGTCGCTCGTGAGCCCCGCGGGCGGGGAGGTGATTGAGGACACTTACGGGGCGGGCGGGGGCGAGGCCTGCGAGATCCCTGTGGAGGTGAAGCCCAAGGCCCGCCTGCTGCGCAACTCGTTCCGCCGGGGTGCGGGGATGACGGCGGCGGCCGGGCCGGGGTCGCTGCCCCGCGCGGCGGGCGGCGGCGGCGGGCTGCTGGGCGCCAGCTTCAAGTCCACCGGCTCGTCTGTGCCCGAGCTGGAGTACGCGGCGGCCGAGTACGAGCGGCTCAAGAAGGAGTACGAGATCTTCCGGGTCAGCAAGAACCAAGAGTTGTTGTCCATGGGCCGCCGGGAGGCCAAGCTGGACACCGAAAATAAGCGGCTGCGGGCCGAGCTGCAGGTAACGAGAGCGCGGGCGCGGGGCGGCCGCCACGCCGGGGAAACTGAGGCCCAGGCGGCCTGCGCACGCAGCGCAGCCGCTTAGTCGCACAGTCAGGCTGCACTCTGGGCTCCTGACTCCACTCTTGTCCACCTGACCCCTCTCCAAATCAAATTATTTTAAAAGTTGGAGAGAAACTGCACCTCATTTTGAAGGGCCATTGTTTTCGTTGAGTCTAAATGGATTCCTTTTAAGCTGTTGTCCCGCTTTGCAATTTCTGGTTCATTCATTCAGAAACCTTAAAGTAATTAGCTAAGGAGTGTCCGGAAGCCGCAAATTCAGTCCCCAGGAAAGTTGAAGCAACTCTGCAAATTCCTCCTAGTAGTGTTATCCCGCCCTCAGTTTTCCATACCTCCAAGGTGGGCTCATGGCTTAGTTTCTTTGTGAAGTTCCACAGCTGTTAAGTTTAATGATCTTGACATGAATTTTTCTGGAAGCCTCCAGCTTTTCACCATCTAACTGCTGTGGTTGAAAACGATCCCACATGGATGTAGTCAGATTCCTTTACTCCATGTGGTTAATTTGCTCAGAGCAGTTTTTGCAGCCTCCTTTGGTGCAGATCCATTTTAATTCATTGACAGTATATAAAGCAAGAAATTGTTTTCTGTGAGCAAAATACTGAGACTTTATATTGTTGGTTTTGGGCCCCTCTGAAGGTTATTGTGTGGTTTGTTTACTGTCTTCTTTACTATGGGAAAAACTTCTAGGTAGCTCAAAAGTTCCTGGGCTTGTCACTGCAGGAGTTAAATAAATACTTAGACTCGTTTATGAAAAAGAAGGAAGCTCCTTTCCATGTAGTCCAGGCATTCTAGTCAGGTTTTCTTATTTAAACCCTTTATTAGCTGTTACATGGTTTGCATGTTATCTGCAAAGATACGTTTGGCATCAGTCTGTTATCAGTTTCCTACTGGGCAGCCTTAATGCATTTGGGTATATAGAGTGAACTTGTGTATTTCAAATATGTCTAAGCCACTGCCCAATGCGTATTGCACATTAAAGACCACAGTGAGATGGCAGGTAGAAAAGAAGGCCAAGCCAAGCAGGGCAGAATGTGCGGAGGGTGGACAAATATCACAGTTCCATATTACTCCTGTTATCAATCCTGATTGCTTGTGTAACCCATTTGGTTCCTTTCTCACATATGTAGGCATGAAAAACTCTTCCATATTTATTTCAGTGGATGACTCAGACACTTACTGCTGACCTGCGGTATATCAGGCACTATGAAAGGCTCAGGGGATGGTAATATGTCTAAGACATAGTGCCAAGGAGCACATCGACTCCCAGAATTAATAGTCCTTCCAGTTAAGCCTTATAAATTATATTTTTTATTCTCATAAAGATAGAATAACTGAACCATAGGGAAGTTTAAGAGCCAATGTAGTATTAAAAAAAGGATTAATGTACAATGAAAACTTTATGTTGAAGTGTCTTTGTTATGGTTCAGGCATGTTTGCATTTTTAAATTATGTGTTTGAATACAATGGCAACATGGAATTCTTGATAACTAATAAATAGCAGTTTATTAAAGTCCTAAACTATGTAATATATAGATATGAATGTAGAATTTGGGAGAAAGATTGCTTTTGATAAGAGATAACAAGGTAAATTATTCCAGGCACTTCAGAAAACTTATCAGAAGATACTTCGGGAAAAAGAAAGTGCTTTAGAAGCAAAATACCAAGCAATGGAGAGAGCAGCTACATTTGAACATGACAGAGATAAAGTTAAAAGACAATTCAAGGTAAATTCCTTCCATTTTTACCACAGCATGACAGAATAAAAACAGTATTTTTAAAGTTCCTGTAATACTACAATAAATGGATAGAAATAAATTATGTAAAATTTTTATAAGAACTAGTACAGAGCACTTTTTCATTTTTTAGTTGAACATAACATAAACTTGAGATAAATTCAAAGAGAAGGTATAAAAGTGAACATTTTAATAGAGATTTTTAAAAAGGAAAGGGTCTCTATATGGGGGAAGGGAAATGTTTAGGGATGTGTGTGTGGGAACACATTGCTGGTATTTAGTGGGAAGAAGACAGTTTTGCTGAACGTCTTGCAGTGCACTTCATAGTCCCACACCACACACATCCATCCTGCCAGACTTCCAGCAGGTTCCATTTGTGAAACAGTAAGGGAAAACTCCTGGGACATTGATCCTACAAAAGAGGAGATGGAGGACCAAATGAATATTGATTTTATGAATGAAAGATTTTTCCTTTGAAAGTTGATGATACAGCCTTTTGATTATGAAAAAGTTTTTGAAATTAAAATTCTCCTTTTAAAAGATTTTTAGGGAGACCAAAGAAAATGAAATTCAGGACTTACTGAGGGCCAAGCGAGAGCTGGAAAGCAAACTTCAGAGGCTACAGGCTCAGGGTATCCAAGTATTTGATCCTGGGGAATCTGATTCAGATGACAACTGTACAGATGTTACTGGTAAATTCATTTCCTGTTTGTAATATGTTGAGCTTTCAACATAGCTATAGTGGTATTGTAGAGCCAGCTTTGAAACCTGCTGCATACCCTTTACTTATCTATATTAGGTTACTACTTAGACTGCTGTTACAAATAGAATTACATTTTTTCAGTGACAATGTGTCTCTCTCAGCTGTTAGGGCACCTGTTCTCCTTGGAATATATGAAGTCAGGAGCTGAGGTTCCTTCCTTCATGCTGCTTTGCCAACCCAGCCCCATAGTTTTGTTCTCTCTAGTCTGAGATAGCTACATCCTCTATCAAATCTGTGTTTTGGCCAAGGTGACAAAGGAAGAGGAGAACACATTGCTGTCTTTGAAGATACAACCTGGAAGATGCACAGATCACTTCTGCTGAAGTCCCTTTGGCTAGAACTATGCCTAGGAGGTTTGGAAAGTGTAGTTGACAGCCAGGCAGACACGTCCAACTCAAATGTGAGGCTCTGAACTCAAATGTGAGGCTCTGTTACTAAAAGAAGCAGTAGAGAGTGACTATTTGAACTCATGTTCTCTGAAACATTATTTTTCCCATATAGTGATGAATTATTTACATTTATCATTTAGAATTCCTGCTTTGTATTTCACTGCGTGTTTCCAGTGTAGTTTTGTGAGCTTTTAAATATTTTTTGTTTTATAACTAAACGTATAAAATATATCTTTCTACCAATAAGGCCTGAAATCACAGAATGGAAGAGTTAACCATGTTCCAAGAAGAAAATTAATAAATTGTGACTAATGCTGAAAAAAGGGAAAGATTCTAATGCAGTCACTCTCCCATTTATAAGGGACTTTAAAATTATATTCTTACAAACCAATGCACTTTGGACTAAAATATACTAGCTAACAATTCTTTTTTTATTTTCATTTCAGTCCCATGGAATCTGACCAGCATCCTGGGACTTTTTTACTAACTTTTGAGAAAAAGATGAAGTGGTTCTGACTGGCCAAGAAAATAACCTTTTTGCTGTCACATTAGTCTAAGTGATTGTTTCAATATTGGCTTGTCCAGATGCACCATGTTTCAAACTGTTGTAATATTCTTGGAAAGTTAACAAAAAACAATGTAATATTTACATCTAGGTTTTTCTTTTGTTCTTTTGTTTTTGTTTTGTACTGGCAATCAAACCCAGAGGTGCTCTACCATTGTACATGCCCAGCCCAGGCTGGCTTCCTGCCTCAGCCTCTGGAGTCACTGAGATTATGGTGTGTGCCACTATGCCCAGCCTAGATCTTTTTTCATATTTTGATATAAGTCTGAAGAAGAAATGCTTGATAAAATGTCATTCATTTGGTATTTAAAAAGCTACAAATACTAAGCTCCAGCTTTTCCAGAAATTTAGCCCGAACATCAGTTTTCTTATGGTTAGTGAAGGATACCGTGTAGATATTCTAGGCCATGTGATTTATTAGAAAGTCATCCACATGTTCACAAGTAACTGTTGATTCAGACATTAATTTTGTTGTTCTTGGAGGTTAGAAGTTATATCCTAATGTATTACAAAGGTTAGTTATTAGTGCACATTAGTTATTAGTCTGCCTTTGATGTTCTTTAGATTTTAATATTTACAATATATATTTAGGAATGGTTTATAGCATTTTGTGTGGTGTTAACTGCCATTTTATTGTAATTCCTTTATTTAGTGTATTCTCATTTCTTTCTCTTTTTAACCTCCTTCTTGAGTTTGATATGATAAACAGACTTATGTTAACCAGAACCCCAGAACTTTGCCAAAAGTTGGTAGCAAAGTATTTTCAAAATCATCATCTGAATATGTATAATATACATAATTTTGTAGTGTTTTAAAAGTAGAATTCCTGTTCACTATATGTGCTGAGGTTTTGAACATTCAGTAACTTGGTCTGCACAAGACAATAACCTCTTTCCATGACAGCTGCCGGAACCCAATGTGAATATTGGAATGGTGGGGCCTTGGGAAGTGAGCCCTCCATAGGGAGCTTGATCCAGCTTCAGCAGTCCTTCAGAGGCCCTGAGTTTGCCCACAGTTCTATAGACGTGGAGGGACCCTTTGCAAACGTCAACAGAGGTAACACACACTGCTTGCCAATTACCTGCCTAGTGGCAGTGACAGTTCATGTTCTGTAATCTTTGTTAGGAGAACCACCATCAGCGGAGCATGGAATCTGTATTTTGAGTAACTTCCACTAACTGCGCACCTGACCAGGGTGATGAGGTTACATAATTCATATTGGAATCAGATAATGCCGCAGCCAGCTGGGCCAACCAGATTCTAGTAACTCTGCTGCTGGTCTGAATGCTCAGGTAGTTTAATTAAGCAGTAAGAGTCTGATGCTTATTAATTGAAAAAAATAGGATTTAATCTTTGCCTCTGTTTCTTTGATGGTGTAAAAGGTTAGAGCATGTCATGGAGCAAAATATACAAAGCCCTGCTACATCACATAATATTCTTAATCAAGAGAATGTGCTCATTATTTTCATATAACCTAGTGTCCAAAAAAATCTATAGGATTTGTTTAGAATTTCAATATCAGTACAAAACTAAGACGGTTTGTAAGTAGCTCTACTCTTCTTAAAACTATAAAATTATTTCCCTGTTTGCAAAAATTATTTTTTTAAATTGTGCTATTGGAGTTTGCCAAGTATGTCTTAAATTGTTCATTCTCACCAAATAGCATAAGGCTACCTTTCATTTTATGTCATGCTTAAACATTTTTTATAAGTCAATGCAATTGAAGAATAAAAAAAGTAAAATCATTGGTCATTTTAGGATTGCAGGCTCCCCTCAAGCAGCAGAGTAATTGAACAGCTCATGTAAAATAGTTCTGTGACATTTGACTAGAATCACAGGTGTATGATGGAAAACCGTTGGTGGCATTCATTGCTTTCAGTCCCAAGTCAGAATTTGAGGTTTGAGAACTAATTATCTTTTATGACATTCTACAAGCCATCTCAGTATTAACTTGCGAGATGAGATTCCATACTATGTGCCTAGTATGCTTTCTGGTTATTTTTCCATGGACTTGTGGAAATTCTATTTTCAGATGACTGGGATGTCGCTGTAGCTAGTCTGTTGCAGGTGACTCCTTTGTTTTCACATTCCCTGTGGAGTAACACTGTCAGATGTTACCTCATTTACACAGATGAAACCCAGCCCGAAATGGATCTTTTCCTGAAGGTGAGGACATCTATAAATTCTGTATTCACTGCTTTAAAAATATAAGCTAATATTATGTTCTCTTCAGGGTACTGTTGTCTCTATATACTGTCTACTATCTAGTAGGATATTGCCTACTAAATTATATATATATCTTTTTTTTTAAGCAAGAAGGACAGTGAGAGAGAGAGAAAGAATCAATTTTTATTTAGTTTTTCATGTGGCCCTCATTGATCTGAGACTTTTTTGTGTACGTGGTGCTGGGGTCTGAACTCAAGTGTTCACGCATGCCAGGCAAGTGCCATAACCCCTGAGCCACCACTCCAGCCCCTAGATTATATGTCTTAAAGAACAGGAAGCATTTTGGACTTTTCTTCAGAGAAAACCTTGCTCAATATTAGATGCAAAGAAAACTTTTGAATTTAGAGTTTTGATTTTCAGCTTCTTGGGAGTAACTTTCTTAGGGAAGGAGCTAAGACAGAAATAAAAAAGATTCTAATTAGTTGTAGTTAGTTTTCAGTACCACATTAGGGTATTGGCGCTTTATGTTGTTTTACACCTCATTGTCCTCCACGGCGTTTAAGACCTGCATTGGTTATGCCTACTTTAGTTACTTCCGCCAGCTCTGTTCTTGACTCTCTTGCAGGTAGTAACAAAATTTAATCCTTGTCATGGTTTTTAGTTTTTCAAGGTAGCCCTTGGAGCTTTTCTAAGATAGAGATCAACAAACTGAAGCCTGTAGGCCAAATCTGCCTTTCTGACTGTTTTTATATGAACCCTGAGCTAAGATTGGTTTTCACATTTTTAAATTATTAAAAAAACAAACAAAAACAAAAAAACAGGAAGACTAATATTTCATGACATGTAAAAGTTAAATGAAATCCAAATTTTAGTATCTATAAATAAGGTTTATTGTATATTTCTAGGCTCACTCATAAACATATCATCTCTAACTGTACCACAAGGATATTTCAATGGTAGAGCAAATTGTGAGAGAAACGAGATAGCGTGCATCTAAGAACCCTGCTAAAATGCCAAATTGTTAAGCCATTATTATTTTTGTGGAACTATTTGCCATCATGATCCTTTATAGAAAAAGTTTGCCTGTCTCTATTCCACTTGAATTTTCAGTAAATTCATAGGCCAGAGCTACTATATTAATATCCTCTAGATTATTGATCAGTAAATCCATTTAGCTTTCGTTTGTGATGTTACTTGTTTCAGTAAAAAGATAAAATATTTTAAAGCTCAAACTTCCCATTCACTAATTGAATATAGGTTATTCCCAAGGACATTTTGAGGGCATTACTGATTTTTTCATAATCATCTTTACTTAATAACAATTTATTATAGATCAACATGTTCTTAACATATTTCTTTTGGCTTTAGTGTTCATATATGTGTGTGTGTGTGTGTGTGTGTGTGTGTGTGTAGCTGGAGGCTTTGTATGATATAGATCTGTGAATCAAATTTTGTATTCTGTTGAAACAATGAAACTGAAATTGTTCACGGCAATAATAACAAAAGAAACAAACACCAAAGCAACATAGCCCAATTCTCTCTCCTGTCATGATTGTGAAGTAAATCATTTTCTGAGCTAGAAAATAGCCATGTTGCTAAGCTATTATTGTTTATGTTTATTAGGGAGAAATCTGCTTTTTCTCTTTAGGATTTTTCTCTAAAATGTGGTTCATTATTACTTTTAAATTTTTGAATTAGAAAATTCTCAATATCACCTCTTGCAGATTTTTGAGGCTATATAACTCTTACTATATCTCACGTTGAATGCATCATTCTTTTGTACATTGTAATTTGTTTTTAGGACTATTCACCTAAACTTCAAAGAATGTGTGAGACCATGGGATATTTTTTCCATGCTGTTTATTTTCCAGTAGATGTTGAAAATCAGCACCTCGCTGTAAGAAAATGGGAAATTGAGAAGAGTTCTTTAGTTATTTTATTCATTCACTCAACTTTACCAAGGTAAGATGGAAAAATATGTAGTTTACTGTAGGCATTACCTGTAAATAGAATTGAGATAGCTAAATGAACTGCAAAGACAAGTTGGAATTATTAGATAATATTATATGAAGTTTAAGTTCTATAACTGTTTCATACTTACCTAAACAATTAAAAGTTTTAGATTACTAGGCTTGTCAAATAGGTTGTATGAATAACATCATTAAGATCATTTTAATCAAGACTTGGCAAGCTATAGTCTGGGGGCCCAATCCAACCAGGTGTCTGCCTTTGTAAATAAAGTTTTATTGGAACACAGCTGTGTTCATTCATTTATTTACTTTCTATGGCTGCTTTCTTCTGCAACAGGAAAGTTCAGTGGTTGCAACAGAAAATGTATGTCCTGCAAAACATGAAATGTTGACTTTCTGGCCTTTTATAGAAAACATTGGTGACCCCTGGTTTCAGTAATCATCATTAACCTTCATTATTTTCTTTGGATAGAATTTGAGAGTTTTATAAATTTTATATTATATACACACAATTGAACACTTGTGTAGGTATTGAATCATATATTTGAAATGTGTTGAGGAGCTTTACTACTTGGATAAACCCAGTAAAGTGAATAGTTTTCTTATAATGCAAATTTAATCATAAACCATTTAGATACAGAGATAAAAGACAAAAACAGGCTTACTAAGAAGTTAGTAATTTTTCTTTCTAGATTTCTTGTCTGATCAGATTTAGCCTTTCCAAATCATTTCTCTTTTTTGGTTGAGGACAGACTCAGACTACTTTTTTTTTTTAAGCGAGAGGGAAAGAGTGAGAGAGAGAATCAGTTTTATTTATTTTTTCATCTGGCCTTTGTTTCTCCTATACTTAGTTGTGTATGAGGTGCTAAGTTTTGAACCTGGGTCCTCACGCATGCCAAGCATGCGATCCAACCACTGAACCACTGTTCCAGCCCCAGACTCAGATTTTACTGTGTTCATAAGTATGTGGGACCTTAAGTTTGACCTGAGTTTCCCTGCAGTATACTCATTATTAATGCTTAAGACTCTGCCTAGTGGCCATGCAGGTGGGAATAGCTGGTCAGTGAGCCCTCACATGGAATACGTTCAAGGAGTCCTTCCATTTGATTGCCTTCAGTGAGTTTTATTACTTTCTACGCCTTTCCCTTTTCTTCCCTGTTTTTATATTTAATAAGGCTATACCCATGTTTCATTAGTTAATATTAGGTAATATTTTATCCTATTTTACAACATGACATTTGTTTTACATTAATTTTTCTTTAATTCCTATCTTTAATCCTTGAAACCATCTTTTTTCTTTACCTATAAATTTGTTAATAAAATATTATGCTTTATTTTAATACTTTTTAACATTTATCTTTATCTTTATAATCTTAAACCCTTCTTTTTAAAAAAAATACATTTTTTTAGAGAGAGGGTGATAGAAGAAGAGAGAATCAATTTTATTTTATTTTTTCTTCTAGCCTTTGTTTCTCTGACACTTAGTTGTGTAGTGATGCTGGGGTTTGAACCTGTGTCTTTGCACATGCCAGGCCAGTACTCCAACCACTGAGCGACCGCTCCACCCCCTCTTAAACTCTTCTTAATGCTTTGCTTCCCATTTTTTTCATATTTTATTGCTTTTGCTTGGCAGATTCATTTATCTCCTTTATCTAAAACTGCATTTATTTTACATTTTGAAAGGTTATTCATGTTAAATAAGAATTTTAATTTCTTAAATTTCATCTTTTCTTAGCTTCTGCTTTACCTTGATATTACTTAAATTTTTTTATTCCATTTATTATGTTCATCATTTGTGTCTTTCATGGCTGTCAAGAAATGTGGCAGTAGGGCTGAGAATCACACCACAAGCAGGGGCTCTTGGAGCCTTCATTTCTCTCTGGTTGCTCATTCACCTGTCCTGATGGCTCCCTTGTCCTTCCCAAAAGATGAGTCTAGAAATTAGTACTCCTGAACAGCGTGGGAGCTTGATGTGGAAATACTTTCCTGATCAAAAATTATACCTTGTATGCAGATGGTGCCCACAGAGTTCCTTAAAGAGATCATTCAGTCCCTTCTCACCCCACCCAGTCCTCATATGAAAAATTCTATCTAGAGAGGAATACAGGAGCCATGCAACTTCATTGTCACTCACCAGAGAAGGGAAATGGTCAGACTTCTGACACTGCTCATCCCTGTTTCTTCTTTAATTGTGTGTAAGTTGACCTGCTTCCCTCCATGGAAGAATCATGGGAGAAATCTCGGTGGGTACTGAAATATGGATGGTCTGGGAGGGACTGGCCAAGCAGGAACGTTTCAGATAAAGACCTGGGATATTCTTTGCTCTTGCTTATTTGTTCTTGATTGCCTGCCTTCGTTGTGGTAAGACCTCTGTTGGGCAGCCAGGCTAAGGAAGAATTCATGATCCTAAGTAGAAGGGAAGGCTGCTTCTCCCTTTGGAGGCAGCCTCTGCTCTTGGTGGCGCAAAGGGGTGACTGAGACTGCCTTGTTCATCCTTCTCAAAGGGAGAAGTGCTCCCTCTTGGGCGGCCTTCAGGGAAGCAAGGGTTAATTATTACGTGACCGTTCAGGACTTCTTAGGCCCTGTTCTTGGTTTCATTCAGTTCTTGTTAACAGCTTGCTGTGGAGCTTCCTTATAGAATTTAGTTAAGTGGCAGCTCCTTTCCTGCGATTGAACTTTCTTCATTCCTCGTCTTCTTCACTTTCAACTCCCACTCAGTCCACTCTGATTGGATCCTGCATGCAGATTATCAGCGTGTCAGCTGACCTGCCATACTCTGACTTGATTGGTTATTAACTCATGACCTGTTTGTTTCACCTGTACCATCCACTTCCCTTCCACCAGACGCCACCAAATCCCAGTGACCACCGCATTTTCCCTAAGTCGCTGTGTCAGTTTTGTGGGGCCAGGTTTTCAAATACAAACAGAATCCCCACTCTTTGGCATTCCATTGGGCCACAGAATTTTTTCTTTAACCAAAACAAGAAATGGGCCATTGAAATTCCAAATTTCTGCAGAACATGGTCAGAATGATTTTAACATTGAAAATCTCTGTGGATTGGAGGATTGGATTAGGACTAAAATATCTAATAGGTTGTTATTTTTTGTTTTATCTTTGGGGCTAGTTCCTGCCTTTGCAAATTCTGAATCTTTTACCAGCTCCCCTGCCCCCTGATACCCACACGCATATACATAGCCCAATTTGCAATGTTCCTGTGGTGTAGAAAATACTAGTTGTTAATTAGTTCCAGAATTTTTCAGTATATTCTGTAAAGAAAATAATTATGGTTACTGTAGCAAAGTTTATTTTTTAAAAAGCTTAGTCCAGGTTTTTGTTAGTCATTTGACCTCACCTATCTACCTAGATCTTTTTCTTGGTAGATATTGAGTATAAGCAGGTCATTTATTAGATGAGAAAAAACAGACGGACTGGAGAAGAAAGAAATCTTGAACATTTGAGACTGATAATATTTGTGTTTAAACTTAGAAAATATATTTTTCAATGGAATTTTATTTTCCATTTATTTGCAAAGTCTCATAAGTCTAGTTCCATTATTTTGAAATATGTTTAACAGAATATTCGAGAATTTTGTGAGGTTTAAAAAATAAATCAAGGACTGGAGCAGGGCTCAGTGGTTTTGGCGCTTGCCTCGGATGCTCAGGGATGCAAGTTCAAACCCTAGCGCCACACACAATGAAGTGTTGGAGCAACAAAAGCCACTTGAAAAACTAAATCTAATTGATTCTTTCTCTCTTTCTCTCTCTCTCCCTCTCCCACTATCCCTCTCTCTCTTAAAACAAACGAAATTGTATGAATTTTACAATTTAACTTAATGCATAATTTATCATACTGACATTGTTGGCTAAAGAACACACTGTATTTTAAGACCAAGCTAGAACAGAGTCTCATCATAGAATTAAGGACTTCCCTGGGCTGCAGCTGGCCTTTCCTGGCCACTTGTCACTGCAGTGGAACCCATTGTAGTAGGTCGTTTTCTGTTTGCTGCCACAGCGCAGTGTAACACCAATTTCCAATCTAGCTTTTTACTGGAAGACTGTGAAGAAGCCTTTTTAAAAAACCCTGAAGGAAAACCACGGTTAATTTATCATCGTCTGGAGGATGGGAAAGTCGGCTCCGACTCTGTCCAGCAGTTGATCGATCAAGTTTCTAACCTCAACAGGGCCACCAAAGCCATGGTAAACGCCATAGGATTTTTTTTTTTTTTCTCAAAAAAAATGCTTGGTAGAGGGACTAGCCAGAGCAAAGGCCATGAGGTAGACATGAGCCTGGAGTGTTTGAGGAGGGAGAAGAAGCCAGCGTGGCTGGAGCAGAGTGACTGAGGGGGAGAAGCAGGAGAGATGGCCCAGTTGAGCCTGAAGAACCCTGAATTCTGTTTTAAGTCCTTGTATTTTCCCCTTGGAGTTTTATTCAAAGATTTTAAGGTGAGGAATATCAGGGCCTGATGTGATCCTGGACACGAATCTCTCTGGCTGCCTTGTGGAGAATGGATGGTGGTTGGCAGGGCAGTGGGCAGATTATGGCAGCTGGGGCCCAGTCCAGGTGAGAGATGCCAGTGGCTCAGACCAGGGCAGTGGTAGGAGAGGTGAACAGAGGGCAAAAAACACCCAAAACTGTATTTTTATCTTATCACCCCCACTGTTCACCCACTGTTCACACTAAATCCCTTGTGTGACTTTGAGCAAGTTATTTGCATAGTTTCCTCTTCTGTAAAATGAGGGTAATGATCGCATCTCCCTTATAATGCTATTGAGGATAAATGAGCTCAGATATTTCCTGACACAATCACTCTGCAAGTGTGTATCACCACCACCTCTTCCTCCTGCTACTGTATTTTCTTGTAACTGTTAGCTTTTTTCTTTTCCCCAGTTCATAGATCACTCAGGAGATCCTGCAGAGGGGGTATATAAAACTTACATTTGTGTGGAAAAGATTATCAAACAGGTAAATATGCAGTCCCTGTAAGATTCCATCTAAAATATTTTAAGACTACTTTCTATGAAGTTGAGTTTTCCAGAGAGAATCACCTGTCTGTTCTTCTGAGAATAGTCCCTGAGGACAGCACCATTTTGTTGGAAGTCCACCCTGTGGTGTGGTTGTATTAGGTATTAGGACCTCTCTCTCACAGAGCTGATTGACAGTTGAATGCATGTTAAGTATAAAATGTGCTGCAAAAGTTCAAGTTAAAAAGTAGATATTTGAAGGGAAATATGCATTTAATGCAACAGAGTGTGGATCCTTAGATTCTGCATGCCCTTTGGATTTTTATATTTTAGAAAAGTCCTCCAAGTTCCCTGCCATATTATCCCTAACAGCAGAGATAGATGTAAGCATACCTCAGCAGGGATAAGAACATGGGCCAAGGAGGTGTCTGGAGCTAAAAGCTTCTATAAAGTTTCATGTATTATGTAAAAAAATACATTTGCCTTATGAAGTCTGTTTGATATTATACCTGTTTATTTTTAATATTAAAATTATTATCAAAATTATCAACAAAATACCAATAGTTATATAAAAAATGCCTCCTCATCTTCAAGTAAAATGAACACAATAGGAAGATGTACCATATTTAGCCTGTGGTTGCCCGTCCCTCTGGACACCTGCTCTAGGGAAATAGAGAACCTGTTTGAGAATTAAGGGGTTAGAATACCTTTTCTAATTGGTTTGCATTTCAGAAATGAAAATTTATTATCAGAGAAGAAGAATGAGCCCAAAATAATTTTGTATAATGTTATCTAGTATAAATATTGCCATTATAAATTTTTATATTTTTAATAATCTTGCAAATTTTAGGACAAAATGAAAAATATGAACAAAATGGAAATTGCCATATTTGCCATCTTTAATGCTTGAAGGATAACATATTTTAACATATTTTCAATGATATGAAGATGAGATATAACAGCACAGATATTTGATATCAAGAAACTTCATCTTAGTAACTAATTTTTTGTGGCATATTTCTTAGGTATTAACTCAACTTTTAAAATTATTCACTAGCAGACCTAACTACAGATCCCATGTAGGGTTTTTCAGAAAACAAATTCCATCAGAGTCAAATATTCCTCTAGCTTTATTTTTAGTAAGAAGAAGTCTTTGTTGTTGTTATTTTAATATTAGCATGTATGTTTGCTACTTTATTCTCACAGATATCAAGGCGGTTGGTTGGGACAGGCCCTCTTCCACTTTGGGCCTGTTCACCCCTGCTGCAAGGTCTTCTGTTTCTCATTTGTTTCTGTGTGTTTGTTCTTTGTATTCAGGACATACTGGGCTTTGAGAACACAAACGTGGAGACTAAGGATTTGGGAAGTGAGGATTCCCTTCCAGAAGAAGATGATTTTGGGGATGTCCTGTGGGACATACATGATGAACAAGAGCAAATGGAAACCTTTCAGCAGGCTTCTAATTCAGCCTACGAGTTAGGATTTGAGAAAGTAAGCATTTGGAAAATTGTTCCAGCAACGATTAGTCACTAGTGAAAGGCTGTGCTGTCATTGTGTTTTCACCTAAGTAGAGTCAGGGCTTATGATTGGTTAGCTGTCTGCTGTCATAGCTTGACTATCCATATTGAGATATGAAAGGTATCTGAGATTCAGATAAATTCATGAACACCCAGAAGTTTGGGTTATAGATTGGGATTTATCAACTGTGTGTTCTTTATGCCACCATCTACAACTCACCTGGGCCAGGATTAGCATAGTTAGGAAACTTGATTAAGAATAGTACCTCTGGGGCTGCAGCAGTGGCTCAGCCATAGAGCACTTGCAGGCATGCCCGGAGATCTGGGCTTGAACCAAAGAGAATAGGAAAGTTATTTATTCTTGCAGTTTAAAGGAATCAAAGTATCAAACATTCAGAAAGCAGAGTGCAGTAATTCATGCAATAGAAAGAACAGTCCTTCAGTGGCCTAATCAGCATCCCTGAATAGCTAAATAAATTAATAGAACTTGATGTGTACAAATGAAGATAACTGAGTTCAAAAAATACTTACTATTAAAAAATTAATGCAAGAATCATATAATCAATATTACGAAACCTAACATGAACAGCTGTATTTTTAAAGAAGCTTTATAATTTATACTATCTGTGTTTATGTCCTGTCCCATCATTTCCTAACTGGAATTTGGTCAGATCTCTTGGCCACTCTAGACTTGACTGCCTTGTCTGTAAAATGAGAATAACTACTAGTACCTATCTCACAGGGCTGTGGTAAGGATTTAGCCAAATGATGCATATAAAGCACTTAGCATAGTACCAGGCACACAAGAAATGTTAAATTAGAATTTTATAAGAGAGGTACAGCTGTTGTTATTTATACACAAAGAAACCGAGGTTCTGATTATGGTTTGCCCAAAAGCTCTCAGAGAACCGATTGCAGATCTAAGTTCATTTTCTGATGTAGCTTTTTGCCAGTCTTTTCACTGATAATCAGAAGTTGACTCTTTTTAGTATTCTGAGGCACACGCTTCCTCACAATTTATATTCATTTTTGTTTCTAGTATTACCAACGCCTTAATGACCTGGTGGCGGCACCAGCCCCAATCCCACCCCTTCTGGTATCTGGAGGACCAGGTTCTGGAAAATCCCTTCTTTTA
The DNA here is from genome assembly GCA_004027875.1 of Aplodontia rufa. NCBI lineage: Eukaryota > Metazoa > Chordata > Mammalia > Rodentia > Aplodontiidae > Aplodontia > Aplodontia rufa. The sequence goes on along the minus strand of PVKS010039410.1, from coordinate 1,463 downwards.
TCAAAGTGGTATGATACAGTGCGATTAAATCATACTTATCCTCATCATTTGAATTACTGAGTTCACGCCACAGAGCGTCCTGCCTGTCTCCTCCCGGCATGGCCCGTACTAAACACTAACAAAGCACAGAGGAGTAAAATGATAGCTCTATGCCCTGAAGTGTATAGCGTTTGGATGTCAGAGAGAAAATACAGAAAGAAAAAGAAGCATGGAATGTGAGCATTCATAACTGTGCACATGTATTACATAGGTAAGAGGTACAGGAGTACAGGAGCAAGATGTCAGTGTGGCAGGGAACTAGGTAGATTGAAGAGGGACGCATCTTCCTTTTCAGTTATTGGCTTCACTTTAAAACTTCCATAAGAATTTAAAATATTTGAAAAAAGACAAAGATTATAGCTGGGTACAGTGGCACATTCCTGTAATCCCAGCAGCTCAGGAGACTGAGGCAGGAGGATGGCAAGTTCAAGACCAACTCAGCAACTTAGTGAGACCTTGTTTCAAAACAAACAGTGTGTTAGTGTCCCTATTTCTCCACAGCCCCTCCAGAATCTATTATTGTTTATTTTCTTCATCTTTGCCATTCTGACTGGCGTAAGGTGATATCTTAATGTGGTTTTCATTTGCATTTCTCTGATTACTAGAGATTTAAGCACTTTCTCATGTATTCATTGGCTTGATCAATCTCCTCTGTTGAGAAGTTTCTATTTAGCTCTTTGGCCGATTTATTAATTGGACTGTTAGTGTTTTTGTAGTTAAGATTTTTGAGGATTTTGTAGACTCTGGATATGAGACCCCTGTCAGAAGAATCATACCCCATGATTCTCTCCATTTCCGTAGGAAACCTCTTGACTCTTATAATTGTTTCCTTGGCAGTACAAAAGCTTTTTAGCTTTATGGCATCCCATTCACTGATTTTTGACTTTACTTCCTTCACTTTTGGAGACATGTTGAGAAAGTCTTTGCCTACTCCCAAATGCTGAAGTGTTGGACCTACTTTGTATTCTATCATTTGCAAGGTAGCTGGTTTAATTCCTAGCTCCTTGATCCATTTAGATTTGATTCTCATGCAAGGAGAAAGATATGGGTCTAATTTCAACTTTGAGCAGGTGGATGACCAGTTTGTCCAGCACCATTTGTTGAAGAGGCTGTCTCTCCTCCATGTAATATTTTTGTCAAAAATCAGATGTTTAAAGATTTGAGGGTTTGTTTCAGGGTCTTCTATTCTATTCCATTGGTCTTCTTTCCTATCTAGCCCCTCTGGAATGCAGTGTGGAGAATCCTCAAAAAACTAGGGGTGAGCCTACCACACGACCCTGCTATTCCGCTCCTGGGTATTTTTCCAGGGAATTTAGAATCAGCACATTATAGTGACACAGCAATATCTATGTTCATAACAGCTCAATTTACTATTGCTAGACTATGCAAACAACCCAGATATCCCTCACTGGATAAATGGATCC
>PVKS010039409.1:0-17301 GCA_004027875.1 Aplodontia rufa | reverse complement strand
CAGTGAGAAAGAGAGAAAGAATCAATTTTATTTAGTTTTCCATGTGGTTTTCATTGCTCCAACACTTCCTTGTGTACATGGTGCTGGGGATTGAACCTATGTCCTTGCACATGCCAGTCAAGCACCATAGCTGCTGAGTCACTGCTCCGGCCCCTCAATGTTCCTTAAGAAGTTCTAAACATCCCTTTTCCATTCTGCCCCACTCCCCTTTCAGTGTCATCATTATTTCTAACATTGCTCAACTCCATACCCTGACAGATTGGGGCCAGAGATTACAAATATTCCATACAGAGATTTCTTTATCACATATCACTGAAATGTCAGTCAAATAAAAACCAAAGAAAGTCAGATATCAGAGTTTTTGTCCTAAATGGCTCTTTTGTTTTCTCATATTGTGGGTTTCTATCGTCTCTGCGCCTTCTTCCAAGCCTCTTTCTACCTCATAATTGCAGGGGCCATCTTCCTGCCCTAGTCAAAAGAGGAATTAGTGACCAATTTATTGTGGACTGTGATCCAGTCAACCAGGTATCATCTCTTCACTTGACTCAGTGCTGTGACGCAGCTTTCATTTGTAGATGGTAGTTCATGTGTTACAAGAGGAAGGAAAAGGAGCCAGGCATGGTGGCACATTCTTGTAATCCCAGCAACTCAGGAGGCTGAAGTAAAGGTTCACAAGTCAGCCTCAGAAGCTTAGCGAGGCCTAACACAGTTTAATGAGACCCTGTCTCAAAATGAAATATAAAATAACTGGGAATGTGGCTCAGGGGTTAAGTGCTGCTGGGTTCAATCCCAAGTACCAAAAAAAAAAAAAATGGTAGGTTCATGGGGACACAAAAGCAGAAGTCAGTGGAAACACAGATGCCACTCTTGAGTCTAGGTTGTCAATGTGATTTGTTCATGAACTTGGCAAGTAGGAAAAGGGTATGGATGGGTCATGTGAGCTTTGACTGTACTAATTTTGCAAAACAGGGGCTAGGAGCCATTCGAGACAGGTCAAACTATCTGTCTTGGGTTTTTATTTCAGCTGCAGATCCATTGAAGATATGACCCACCCACATCTTTTGTACCTTTTATGTAAATGAGTTTCAGACAGTACTATTCTATCTCTAATACTCTGCTTTCCCAAGGAACCACTTTTGAATTTCTTGACTTTAGGAAATTAAATATTTTGCTACTATATTTCCTCTTTATGTTTTAAAGCAGCTGCAAAGCTGACTGATCATGATCTAAGAGAATCAGACACAGGCAGTCCTCTTGATTTACTGGTGCACTCCACTAGAAGTGTATCAATGGTGGTAACTGCCAAACTGATCGGGGCTGAAGAGATGGATTGCAGTGGGAAGCCTGCTTAACAATCATCGCAATTAACATCACCAAAGTGTTTGAGGGTGAGAAAGGTAACAGACAAAAGACTAAATTAATAAGCATGTTCAGTCCCCAAAGATAGCCAGATGGCTAGCTGTAGCTTCAGACGTTTCCTCTGCCTTTGCAGAGAGAATGGCTCCTCTGTGCAGCGAGCGGTACAGCTGACATTTTCTGGGAGCATAGGTATCTGATGGAGGATGACAGGAGCCATGAGGCAGCCTAGCAGAGATGTCCTGAGGACCTTGCACTCAAAGTCATGCCAGGTGTCCCCAGAGGCCATAGTGCACAAGGAACAGCAGTCATAAATTGAATGAAGAGCCAATTTCACAAACACGATGCTGACCACATCACCAAGACTCTCACTGCCCAGGGAAAAAAGGAGGGAGCAGACAAGTTGCAGGTCTGGAAAGGTTTATTTTCTCCCTGCCTCAGGAGCTCAGAGTGGCCAAGGTTTCCCATGCAATGTGGTCAGGCTGTGACTACAGCTGCATACGTAAAGCCCTTCTGTTCCCACTCCACTGTTAGAAAACAAAGGCATCCTTATTTCTCTAATGTAAGCAGTCATACCCACAGCTTTTGTCATAGTCCAAAACCAAAAGGTGGCTATGGAGACTAAGCCCCAGACACTGGGGAAAATCTCAGTGTGAAAGGCTGTGAGTCTAGACACACCCGCCACCAAAAAAGCCTTTCCGATGGCTGCCTCGCTTTCTCCGTCTGCTTATTTTGTCCTTCCTTCTCTCCATCGGACTGCTTCATTTGTGTTTTACCAAGATTTCTCCAACTAATGAATAGCTAAGCAGCCCCAAACAAAAAGCCAGGGAGCAGTGCATGGCCCCAGGGCAGGCAGTAAGGTCTCTGCTGCCCTCCACCTCCCTCCCCTAAGGCTTGGACGACACATAAAGAGCCCACTGTCCCCTGACCACCTGGCCTTCTCAGACCTCCATTCTACACCTTATACTTGAAACTTTCTGTGGATTTGAATGCTGTCCTCATTCTGCAAAAATCATCAAGAGGTCTTCTTAGGTAACAGGGGCTGAAACATGAGTGGCCTGAACTGAAGCATTGTGGGAGTTCCTGGCTTACTCAGTGAGCACCAACCTTTCCGGTTTTGAATAAATCAAAGTCTATCTTCCAGCCCAAGAAGAGCTCATAACTAAGAGCAACACTGTTGTATACTAGTCTGCCAAGCCCTGTTCTCTAAGGACATCCTTAACTGGAGCCTATGGATCCCAAGGCATCTGTGGAGAGATTTTAGGGAGTACATGAATACAGATGGGCAAACACTCATCTTTATTTTTAACAAGCACTCAAATTTCATCCTTACCTAAATTACGACTGGAGTCAAACCACAATTATTAGCAGTACCAGTAATTTTGTCACCAATTGAGATCCCATATATTTTCATATTACATTACAATTGTGGCAGATGTCTCCAAATATCACTTAAGCACATTAACTTGGAAATCAGTCATTACTGAATTGTTTCTGGATCTTGTTATATTACTAATGAAATCTGTATATTTTTATATTATAAATTTGTTTATTTTAATGGTGACTTTATCTCAGTACAATTACTTTCCTTTGCAATCATATTCTTTTGATTTTTTGCATCTAAAATATTATTCTAAGGATTCCTTAGGATTCACAGAACTGTCAAGCAGATCCATAACACACAGGAAAGGGCTAAGAACCTAGGCTATAAACCACATGGAAAACTTGCTGTGTCCCCAAACATATTCTACACTTTAGACCATGGCAATTTCTACTTTCAGAATACCTTCTTCCCTTCCTTTATCAACACAAATTAAAATCTTCTCTGCCCTCAGTTTGTAAAGCACATGCTACCTTCTGTATAAAGTCTCCCGATTCCCCTGGACTGATCAGGAAGGTGTATTCAATGCCTCCTTGCATGTTTACCCATTCTTCCTCATATCTATTTGTGGACAGTACACTCCTTATTGCATCTGCTTAGTTTAAAATCTCCTGGAAGGCAGGTAGCAGGGACTCATCGAATGGCCAGCAGCAGTAGTCTTTTGATGGGGCTGCTTGCTTTCACTGCCCACATTTCTCTACATTTTTAAATGAAGGAAGGGCTGTTCATGTCACACTCCTCCTTTATTCCACAGAATAAAACCAAAATCCTGTTTGGCATTCAAGGCCTTTCCCAAACTGGCCATCGCCTACAGTTTAGGTCTTCATCTCTAAGTCCCATGTTGTAATCACTCCCTAACTCCGGCACAGTTTCACACTTTCTTGCTCTCGTTTCCGATAATCCCTCTTCCTGGAATACTCTAAGTCTTTTTTTTTATGAAGAAGAAAAAATGATGGCCCCATTTCCAAAATAGCATTTTCAAGGAGTCCCTGCCCAACACACACAGGCAAAGCTGGCTGCAGCAATGGTGCTCTGTGACTTGAGTTTGATCACGGAAAAGCTTTGTCACAAAATGCCATTCTAAAAGATCACCTTGTGACTGAGTTCTGAATGTTCCAGCAGTATAAGACAGGTTGAAACTAGTCATCCCCCTCACTTGTCACCACCTTGGATTCAAAGCCATTGCAAATCCTCATTCATTTCTGTTCTGGGCCTTCTGCTCAATGGCCTACCCCCAAAGCTGACCTACCTTCTGGTTTTTTCCACTGATCGCAAAAGAATTTCCTTGGGAAAAAAATAAATAAAAGCCTTCATCACCATGGGATCATATCATGGAACATTAACCCTGGATCCCTTACAACCTCTTCAAAAGGCAGAGAATAATGTAAGCATTTTCGAAGCCCACCATGGATCCTTCCTGCCCTCCACAGAACCTCCTCTGCTTTGGAAGCTCCTACCATTTAGCTTTTACTCCCTTTACCTTTTCTCATCTCCATCCCCCTCTCACCTCCCCTGCTAGTTTTTCATGTGGCTTTTGTTGCTCTGTCACTTCATTGTGTATGTGGTGCTGGGGTTTGAACCTGCATGCCAGGCAAGTGCTAAGCCACTGCTCCAGCCCCCCACCCTACCTTCTTATTCTCACATAATCCATAGACTCCTCAACCCTAGAGGCTCCTAACTGCACAAGGATGGCGAAGGTGGGATCTTTGAGAGGAAAGCCCAGGGAGACCTGATACCTGGGTCTAGAAGGACATTTCCACTCTGCTTAAAGTACAGTTATTTTACCCTTGTCCATTCTCCCCCAGGATACTCAACTCCTTAAGGCTCAGGAGTTTCTATCCCACATCCTAGAAAATGAGAAAGAGGGTACTCCTATCAGGCTCTTAAACCCACAAAAATATCACTTCCTCCATAAAAGCTCACTCACGAGAGATGCTGAATAAATAGTTGTTAGTGAATGAATTAACAAAGTCTCATTACATACTTTGAACAACAAATAATGGCAGCATCTGGGGTATTTATTATTAACTCTTACGTTGTCACTCAGTCAGGTGGTCTTTCATGCCTTGTCTCTCCTAAAAGATATTAAGTTCCTCACAGGTTTTCTTCCTCTCATAAAAAATTCCAATGTCCCAAACATGATCTGTACCAAGCAAATATTTGCTGGATTTGTTTCCAAGTTTTTCTCATTTACATATTGAGGGTTTTTTTTTTCTACCATTTCAGTAGTTGCCTTATGAGTCATCAGAGCCCAAATGGTAACAGTGACTATTATAACAGAAAGCTTCAGACAGTAATGTTAACTGTGGTAAGACTTTACTTTTAATTTTAAATTTTGAAAATAAACTATAGTGGCAGCTATTTTACTAGTAAAACGCAATAGCTCTTGTGGATAGCACTGAGCAACTAACTGTAAACTAACAATTGAACTTGTGCTAAGAAATAGGAGATAAGAGTAAATGAAAAGAACAACAGGTTTAGATGACAATATTCAAGAAATTGAATCTGTTTGGAGTTGTTAAAAAAATATGACTGAAGAATGAAAGAATGGCAAACCCTAGAGCCAGGCCTTTTTCAAGCTCTGTGATAGACTCAGCAACATCATTAAAATTAAAGCATCCTTTGATTATCAAGGGGACTTTTGAGTAGGAGAATATTTTAAGGAAGTAGGAAGACATTTACAAGGTTGTTAGACATAACAGTCTACAGTCACAGAAAAACGAACTCCTTAGGAGCATTCATCCCAAGAGCACTGTCCTGCAAGTTTCCCTAAACTTCAATAAAACAGAAGAATCTGACAGCAATAAGTCCTTTTGCCCAGGAGAATCAGGTACATCTAGGCAAAAGGGTGCACATGCTTCTGTCCACCGAAGGATGTTCATTAATGGAGATACTTTTATGACAGTTTTATTGCAATATAATCCACAACTTCCTAAAGTGTACAATTCACTGGGTCTTAGTATGTTCACCAGATCACACAACCATCAGCATATTCTCATTTTAGAATGTTTTGTCCCTGCAAAAGATACCCCAAGACCAGTTACAGTCATTCCATAGTCCATCTAGGCCCCTTGTCCCAAATAGTCATGAATCTACTTTCTGTCTTTATGTAGTTCTGTATTCTGGATGTTTCAGATAAAAGCGATCATACAATACATGGTCTTCTAAGACTTGCTTCTTGCAATTTCCATAATCAAGTTCAAACATGTCACAGCATGTGCCTGTATAGCATTCCGTTCTGTAGACAAATTAAAATCATGCTTTGAAAATAACAATTTAGGGTTGGTTGTTGCTTTTACTTAAACCCTCCTCCTACAATCTCTCGTCTCCAGATGGGTGGATAGAAGATGGAGTAAGTTCTGCCTCTGAGAGAACGTAACAGACTTTTTCTCCAAGCTTTCATTTCCTCTCTTGAAATGTGGACATTGTTAGAGGACAGGCAGCAGCAAATGGTGGGAATTTGAGGTTAAGAGAATAATTCTATAAAATGGGTCCACTATGTTGACCCCACATGCTTTCTTCTCCAAAAAGCAATTTACCTGCAACCCTGCCAGGTGTTAGTGAACAGGCCATGTCACATTCCTCAGCAAGATACCTGTCACCTCCAGAGGAAATGCAAGCCCAGAATAGTAATGTGAATAAGAGGAACCCAAGTTACCCTGAAGGAGCAAACCTTTGTGACCAGATCTTGAAACTTGGAGATGAAGATAAATCCTCCTAGCCAGAAAATCTGTCAGAAAGCATGATTAAGAATCCAATTAGAACTGGTCAGAATGGGCCAAGGTGACCAAAAGCCACCATGAGAGTGAGGACTTGAAAGTCTGATGTCACTTTACTGTCAGTCAAAAGTCAAGAGGTGGCCCTGGGCAGTACTCTCTGGACTCTTCTCTGGGCTCCCCAATAAAATTGGAGTGTAGGAGAGGTACATTGGTCCTCTCCTCTCTCAGTGGACCCACTCTCTCCCTTGACAGTGTCCCCTTTTCCTTGTCCTATCCGTTCTACAAACTCATTCCTGTTACTCTGAGCAACATGTCTGAAATCTCTCTGACTTGACTGCAACAATTGGGATGGAGGGGGTCTTCATGATACCTCAGTTTCCCTAGAAGGCTGCAGCTCCATAACAGACATGATACCAGCCTCAGGACATACTTAGAGAGTTATTAGGATTATTATACTTTATTAAAAACTTGTACAGTGATTTCCCATAGGAATAACTAAATGTTAAGTATCATGAGAACACTAAGTCTTTAACATCTTTCTTTTCAATTTGATTGGATTTCTAATTGCAAAGGTGATCACTATTTAATACAGCCAATGAAAACACAGAGATGAACTTTCAGATTCATCGTCCTCCCCTCCCCTCCATCCTCAGACATCCCCAGCGGGGTGTGTATCTTTTCACACCACTTTCTGTGCTCACACGAATTCATACAACAAACATGCACGTGTGGAGTGGCCCCACTCCTTCTTTTAATGAAATAATAAATAATTGTAGCCACAGTTTCAGTATTATCATTCTATCCACATCTTTGCATTCCTGAGTCCAGATTAGGCCTATCCTTTACTTAGTGAATGGGCTTTTTTAAATCAAGGATGGAGAATCAGATTATAATAATGAATTTCAAGCAGAAGAAATTTGACAGATAAAAAAACTAATTCATAGAATGGAAAAGACACTACTGGGCATTCTGGACAGGAGAGTTAGGAGAACTGAAGAGAAAAATAGAGTCAGGAGCAATAAGCTTCCTCAGAAAACTCTGCTCCAAGCCAGCAACCTTGGGCAAAGGACACATTTTTGGCCCTCTAACCCACCTACATATTTTCCTTAATGTTATAGCATCCCCTTTTAGATAAGCCTCTGCTTTCTTGAAACAATTTTTTTAATTTTAATTAAAGTTTAAGCATTTGAAATTATACCTTATTACTCTAAGTTAAATAAAATAAAAACATGTCTGAATATATTCAAAATTGGGCTATGGAAGAATACAGTAAAGCCATGTGACATGTTGAATGAATTTTCACACCATCCTACAACCTGAGTGCATAAGATTTTTCAGATTTTCATGGGAGAATCTGCCATTGAGCATACATGTATTTATAAAAACCTCCTAATGAACTCCCTCCAATGGGTTTCAGTCACCCAAGTCCTAATTGAAGATCTGAAAATGATCAAATTTGAAGGCACTTCACCCATGCTTTTCTCATAACACAAACTCTGAGATATCTTACAGCTGGTCTGAGTACCCATGAATGAATGAATTTACTATAAACCTCACACATGGTACCCTCTTTCCAAGAGCCAAACCAATTTAGAAAGAAGTCAGGGAAAATGATCCCCATTTTTTTCATTTCTGGAAACACATACTATGTGGAAAATTTTTCATCCAGAGGGAAAACTTCTGGATTTTATTGGCTCACTAAAATATAAACCATTTAGTGGCTTTTTTTTAAAACCTAAGATTAAGCTTTCTTTCGTCTGTTTGCACATGTCAACCAAAAATAGCAGAGTATATATAAGAAGAAAAAATATGTTTGGATAAAAAAGAAAATTTATATCCCAAAAGCCATGATCTCCTTTGGCTGAAGTGTTGTTTCATGCTTTTTTAAAATTCAGGTGGTTTATCAAATTTCTGTAATAACATGGAAGAGAAAAGTGATTGCCTATCAACTCTAAAAATTCTCCCCAAATTTGCAAAAGACTCACAGAAGATAAGCGAACGCTGACAGCTGAGGACTAGCAATTGCGCAGAAACCCAGGCAGGTAAACAAATATGTTCACTGAGATTTAATATTCTGTTACAGGATAGAAAATTAATGACTCCTTTAATTGACAGCTTCTTTATTTCCTTTTACCAAGGTATAGATAGCCCCCCAAATAACCTCGAGATGTATTAAATCTTGGCAGCACACAGTCATTTCCTCTGTGGTCTCCCGGGTCCTGCCACCCTTCATCTTCTACAAGGCAGCATATTTAAGTCTTTCAAGGGGCCTTTTATAGCCAGGCCACCCTGTTTCTCTTCACAGGAGATACTGAAAGCCTATTTGTCAGGAGCAATGAGGGACTTCTCAAGTCTTGCCACCAGGCCAAGCAAGAGGGGGCCACCTGCTCCGTTCCTAATCCAATGGTGATCAGGGTTTCTCTCCATCCTGTTTTTTCTAGCAATTTTGAAATCAACACATTTCCTGTCTTATTCTCAATAATCTAACTCAGCAACAAGTAGACTGCCATTTAGCAGCAAGAAGTTGATTTGACACAAATTCACATTTCATAAATGATATCAAACAGAGCCCCTGTCATTAACTCAATACCACCTCATCACTTGTAAAACCAGGAGTTTGAGGCAGTAGGTCCTGTCCATTGATCTAGCCCTGCAGGTTCCTAAGGCTTAGACCTGTATGTACAGAAAGCAGTGGCACACCCCACCTCCCCCTGCTTCAGCCACTCCTGCCAGCCAGCCCCACAAACCCAGGCTCCCTTCCCCACTCAGGGATTCTCCTGATGTCCTCCATTATGACCCTGCTATTTCCTCTCAGTTAACAGCTCCCGGAACAAGTCCACACACAATCACTCGAGCTCAGTCATTTTTTCCAAATGAAGGCTCTTAAATACTTTTTTTGCTGTAGGTTATGAACTCTTTCATGGCTGGAACTTATCTAATTCATCTTTCTCTCTAGGCCTGGCACTCAATTAAAATTACTAACAATAGCAATAGTAATCATATAGAATAAAAAAGATTTCTTGCACATTTATTTTGCGCCAAGAACTTTGCTGAACATCTTATTTGCATCTCATTTAGTCTTCACAACTGCACTGCAAGAAAGGGAATAAAATTATTCCTACCCAAAGCTGAAGAGGCTGAAGTTGAAATTAGGACTTTGCTCAAGATTACACACACACAATAGATGAGAGAAGAGAGGTTGAAATCCGTGTTCTTTTGACCCCAGAGCCAAAACTCTCTTTGCATTTCTGACAAATGGATTTAATTATTCATCCAATTATATTAACCTTTTGATGCAGGAATCTTTCAGATGCTATGAGATAAGCATTCAAGTCCGGATTTCTCTTTATCACTGGTAACTTTGTGGTACCAGAGAATTGTGCTGCCGGCAGATAATGTTGCTTGTGAGATGAGCACTTATCTATTTTGGTGCCATGTGGGAGTGTACCAAGCCGCACACTTGCAATCTTACACTTTGTTCTTGCGGTGAGCTCCAGTTCAGAACTGAGCAGGACCCAGGCAAGGAACACAAAGTGGCAACTCAGTTCTAATTCATTCAATAATCATGATGCCTTCCACATGCTGTTTACTCGGCTCCCATTTACCTCTCCCGTAATCACCATCAATTTTGTATCCAGGGGTTCTGCATGCTGAGCAGACCGTGAACAATTTCCAGGCACTAAGTTCAACCTGCAAAAGGCCCGGTCAGCACTTCCCCACACATCATCGCCTCTGTTCCCAGGTGTTACGTAAAGTTCAGTTACTACACTTTCTGGGCTGTGAGCAGCTTGTCTTCCTGGAACTCTGTAAGCAGGAGAGAACTGTAAGCCATTAGCTCAGTCCTAAGACTTGGAGAAATGAAGTTTCACAGAGGTTTACTGGCAATTATGACTGTCCTTACTGCAGATCCTTCCAGCTCTGGACTCCGTTAAGTTTCTTTGAGCATACCCTCTTCTTTCTCCATTTCCCAATCCACTAAAGTTTCTTTTCTGAGACTGAATCATAAATTACAAGGTGTAATCTAAAGGAAAACATTTATTTTGGAGTCTCATTAACAACTTAGAGGAGAGTGATAGTGTTTATTTCCAGCTTGATGGAGTGGACTCCCACAGATGTGAAAAAGGCCAAACTCCGGTCCTAATCCTTAAACACACACACACGCGCACACACATGCACACACATACATATGCACACACAGGCACACACACACCCAAGAGTGTAGTCATGCACACACATGCAAGTGCATACACAGGCATAACACACATAGACACTAGGTCAATACAACAGTGAAAGTACCACAGAGGCAAAGGTAAGAAACATTTCATTAAAGACAGTCTATTACTATTCACTTCAAACACCAAGCTGGAAATTTCTTTTACTGAGCAATTTCCTGGCAACTGTACTTAGTTATTTGCTCGATGAGCCAGTTTTTAAGATAATGCCTCTCCTCCCCCAAACCCAGCCTTTCTTCTTTTTAGATGAATATAGAGATACAATTGAGGGGGAAACATTATCAAACATTCAAGAACCCATGTATATATACTTAGTTATCCAGGGCTAATGCCATATCATGGATGCCCAGCTTGGGTTCCCCAAGTTGCTGTTTCCCCCAGAAGAACTCCTGAGTTAAATGGATATCTCGTGGAGGGCAGAGATCTCCTTCTGAGACGGTTCCCCCAAATTTCCACCCTCCAGTCTCCTAGGAGTTCTTCCCACATCCTCACCCCCCGTCCCCCTCCCTACGCCTCCAAGTATCCTAGGGAGTCATTTCCCTGTTGCGTTGAGAATCATACAATTTGAGGTTATTGTTAGCTTAGCCATCTAACACACTGCTTCCCGATGTATTCTAGCTTCCACAAATGAGAGATACCATTTGGCCCTTGAGTCTCTGAGACTGGGATACTTCACATAGTATAATTCTTTCCATCTCCATCCATTTGATTTCAAAAGCCATAATATCATCTTTTCTAATGGTCGAGTAGTATTCCATTGTATATAAGTACCAAAGTTTTTGTATCCACTCGTCAAGTGAGGGGCATCTGGGTTGGTTCCATAGTCTAGCTATAGTAAATTGAGCTGCTATAAACATTGAGGAAGCCAAATCACTATAATATGCTGATTCTAACTCTTTTGGGAAAATACCCAGGAGTGGGATAGCTGGGTCATAAGGTGGTTCCATCCTTAATTTTTTGAGGATTCTCCACACTGCTTTCCATAGTGGCTTAACCAGTCTGCAGTCCCACCAGCACTGTAACAGTGTTCCTCTTTTCCCACAGCCCCTCCAGCATCTGTTGTTGTTCGAATTTTTCATTTTTGCCATTTTAACAGGAGTGAGGTGGTATCTCATTGAAGTTTTGATTTGCATTTCCCTTACGGCTACTGATATAGAGCAATTTCTCATATATTTATGGGCTTTCTGGACTTCTTCTGGTGAGAAGTTTCTTTTAAGATCCGTAGCCCATTTATTGATTGGATTATTTGTGATTTTGGTGTTTAGTTTCTTTAGTTCTTTATATACACTGGATATTAGCCCTCTGTCCGAGGTGTAGTAGGCAAAGCAAACCCAGCCTTTCTATCTCTGTGACTCTGGGGCTGAGGTTCTGCAAGCCACATTTTGACTTTGCCAGATGGTTCTATATTCAACTCTACCAACAGGGGATTCTAGAAGGAAGCTACGTGGTAGAAAGCAGAAGCAGCCACATTCTCCTTCCTGTTTGCTTCTTGTTCCTGTTAATATCACAACATTGATTCATCAACAGGGAAAGGACAGTTGGATCCAACCTCCTGCTTCTTTCTGCCTCTTCAGAACCAGCCTCCTCACACTTCTTCCCTGCTGACCTCCCCAGCTCCAGCCTCAGAAATTCTTCTAGATTCTTTCCTTTTCCTCATGGCCCAAGTCCTGCAGGTGGGAGCTGCTTCATTACAATTTTACCTATGTTCCCTTGATGTTCCCTTTTGGCTTTTGTTGAGAGAGGGCCAGTGTGTTCCCTGTATTCAGTCTTCTCTGTTGACAGGCCTACAGTAGCTTCTATTTTTCCGATCAGCATTAATGGGTCCTCCCTGCTTTACCAATAATACCCTGCCCCCCCCCCAGCCACCTGATCCTCCAACCCTAATCATTTTACTCCTACAACACTTACCTGCTAACTACCATCCTGTTTGGTTCTCACACTCTAAAACTGGATGGTAATTAATGTTAGTGAATGGGAGTAAAGTTGAAAGCAGAGCATCAAGAATCTCACACCCCAAGAACTAGAAGGAGTGCCAGAGAATAAAGTCAAAACTGGCTTCCTGATGGAATGGGGCTCAGGGAGGTCAAATGAGAGCAAACCTCCCAGGCAGCTTGCTTTAAAGTAAAACAAAGGAAGATTTCTTGCTAAAATACTTGCAAAAGAAGCTTGGAAACTAATAAGCAACAATCACATTTGAATAATTCCAGGAATTTGGAACGACGTGATAAACAAGCACATTACAGGCACCTCCACCACTAGGTGATTAAAACGACACCAAGAGGGGCTGGAGCGGTGGCTCAGCAGTTGCGGCGCTTGCCTGGCATGCGTGAGGACACAGATTCAAATCCCAGCACGTACACAACCAAGTATCAGAGCAAAGAAAGCCACATGAAGAACTAAATAAAACTGATTCTCACTAACTGACCCTCTATCATTAAAAAATATTTTTAAAAAAACCTACCAAGAAGAAACTACTGCTCATTATTACTCCCTACCTACTCATTCATTCCCATGGTCAACAAAACCCCAGTTTTTGAGGTTCACTTTCTTGGTTTGCCTCTTCTCTCTTTCTCCAAGGTCCTCCTCTAGAATGCAGAATAGGAAGTGACTTAGCTGGAGGTTATTAGTCTTCACTACTCTGAAGAGACAGCTACCTTTTCCTCAGAATTGCTAGCTGAGATGAGGGGTTTGAGAAAATGGGAATATTTTAAAGAAGAAATGAAGAAAAATAATTCTGGAGCACTCAGAAGGGCAAAATGCATGTTCCATCAGATACTGCTGAGTTCAAATCCTGGATTCACCACATTGTAGCCTGAGACTCAGGCAAGTGACTCAACACCTGAGCCTCAGTTTCTTCAGCTGCAAAATTGGGGTAGCCACCTCACAGGATCTTTACAAGGATACATTCTAACACATGGAATGCCCTGGAAGTGGCAGTTTTTGATTAAGCCTGGTTTGAGGAAGTCACGTGTCATCTTAGACTCTAGCAAGCTCCCATCTTTGCTTTAATTTTTTCGAAGCAGGTCAAAGTCTCAGCCTCAGCTTTTCATTTCTTCTCGAAGTCCTCCCCTACTCACCCTGATTCTGAAATTTCCTCTCCCCCTCCTTCGAGATCAACTCCAAAGGGAAATATTCACCCAAGCTCTCTTTCTCATAGTCCAAAAAAATGTCCACATGGCAGCTGTTTCCCTTTTAGAAATTTCTTGCTCAGCAAAAGAGTGAAACAGAGATAGCAGGAGACAAAATTCAGGAGATGGGGAAGGTGCAGAGGCTACAGCATCCTCACTGTCGTGGCTGATAGCTTCTGACTCCACCGGAGGGTTGACCCAGCACTCCATCTCCTTGTCCCTGTAGGTGAAGGAAGAGTGGATTGGCTGGTGCATCCTGTCCTGGGGCCCTCTTCTCAGGCAGAAAAGGAACAGCAAAACACATCACTTTGGTCTCCAAAAGGCAAGTGGCAACATGAGGCCTTGCACCAGGATGACAGGAATCTGTTCACCAGCTTCTCTCTGCCCAGGCCAGAGCCCCTTGGGCCATTACTCCACTTGCAGTACCACGTTTGTGGCTCTGAGTAGCCTGAAGAAGAATAATTTCGATTTGGGGGAACAGAATATGAATGTGACAAAGGACCTTTGAAAGACCTTAAAGAGATACACTTGAGTTACTTCCCATTCTGCTCCAGACCTGCAAAGAGTCTGATCGTGCCCTGATATCCTATCATTTATGACTCTATTTTTAACAACCAACACCAAGAGTGCAGTAAGTCCAGCACTGTTCCAGGCACAGTCCTAAATGCTCTCAACCCATAAGATAGTTATTATTACTCATTTTACAGAGGAAGGAATTCAGGCCACAATAAGCTAAATAATTTGTCAATGATCCCACCCCAAGTAAGGTGAGAGCTAGGATTTGAACAGAGGCCTGTCTGACTCCAGAGTCCACATGGTTTTCCATAATATCATGCTCTTTCAAATAAATCCCTCCCTACCAAGGAATGCCCTTCCCAATTCTTGGCAGGATGTCTTCTAGAACTTTTGCTAGTCAGTGAGAAAAAGAGTAAGGACTCCCTAACAAATTTCCCAGATTTTCTTCTACTCACTCTAGCTGAAGCACTATTTCACTAGATATGCCTAAATTTCATATGCAGCTTTTGGATCTCAACAATGCCCTTTGTAACAAAAATCAGAAACAGACTAAGGAGATGCAGGCAGAAGGCAAGCCAAGGGCTGGTTAATTCATGTAGTCTCAGCCCTTTATTTGATGCCCAGTGGGTCAGAAGTCTGTGTGAATCTCCCTTCTCCTCTCATCTGAAGGACATTGTGGGAATCTGTATATTTCATTAGCAGGAGAAATGGAAATAGAAGACTGGAACAAAGGGAGTCCAACTTTATTTTCTGCTGCTTCTTTTTCTTTTTTGCTCTCTTTGCTCATACATTTTTTATAAGTTTGTTATCTTTTGGGTCATTTTTTTTTTTTAAAGAGAGAGGGACAGTGAGAGAGAAAGAGAAAGACAGAATCAATTTTATGTAGTTTTTCATGTGGCTTTCCTTACTCCAACACTTTGTGGTGTACATGGTACTGGGGTTCAAACCCGCATCCTCACACATGCCAGGGAAGCACCGTAACCACTGAGCCACCGCTCCAGCCTCATGGGTCAATATATTTTTAATACTCAATTGTGTTATTTGGTTGTAATTCTGTTCCAAAATAGGCCATGTCTCAGGAGATAGAGGGGAGCCTTCTTGGATTCTTGCAATTTGTAATGCGAGAAAGAGGGTGTTCTGTGTTATTTTATGTATTCTTCTCTTCCATCATCCATGTCAAAACAACATTGGGAAGGGGCTGGAGAGGTGATTCAGTGGTAGAGTACTTGCCCACCATGTCCGAGGACCAGGGTTCAAACTCCAGCACCACATACACAGCTAAGTGGAGAAAAATCAAAATCCAGGAGAAAATTTTTTTCAAATTAATTCTCTCTCTCTCTCTCCCTCCCTCTCTCCCTCTTTAAATAATAATAACAGCAACCCTAGGAGAAGGAGTTCACAGAGGTTGCACACATGACCTTGGCTCCCAGCTCATGCCTGCCTCCTCCTGTGTTTGCCTTCCCCTTCTACTTCCTGCTCCCCAGTAGAGACAGACCACAAGCTGCAGTTGGAGAAGAAATTTTTGCCTGCCACTCCTATGGGAATCAGTGGTTCTGGGAGACCATTCTGAAGCCATAACCAGGTCAAAAATAATGCTCCATTGCTGGCTCATCTTGCCTCACTTCCCCTCTCTCCCAGCTGGCTGGCTGGGCAGCTCACCTCTCAGCTGACTATTCACCCAAGTCCACTTCAAAGAGAAAATGGCCATTCCTTTTGTTCTAATAAAATTTCATCTGTGCTTTCAGGCGCCAAGACAGAAAGAACTTTGGTAAAAATTTGTCCTGAGAGCACTAATCTAATGTAAATAAAAAAATTAACTTTGGGAAGTTTTTTTCAGACTTTCTTCTACCTATTTAACACAATTAACCCTTATTCTCTCTACTTGATTCCAAAAATGTTTGTTGAGCAACTGTTACAAATCAGGTACCAGCCTAGACACTGATAGGGCACCAAAGAAAAAGACACAGACCCCACTCTTAGCAAGAAGAGTCAACTCAAAGCGGGGGAAAAAGGTCACAAGGTTGAATAAATCTCACATATACAGCCTGCTTCAATAAAAGTCACCAGACACTTTTCACATAAATACTACGTTATTTTTATGCCTGTGGTATAATATGGCTGTGGTAAAGCATTTATCTCATCTTTAAGGCCATGTTCAGCCACCCCTGACCTTGGCTGTTGACTTTTTTGCATATCTGGAATCCAGGCAGAGCTGATAGTGCCATCTATTAAGACAACGTGGCAAAGTATTCTCTTTCTGCAGCAGGAAAGTGTGGAAGTTGCCATTATCCATTGCACACATGGACAATTTCTCATCCAGAGCAGCTGTGGCCCTGAAAAGACGGAGGGCTGTGTTTCAATTCTGCTTCAGTGTCAATGAAGAGCCTGCTTTGTGATGCCAGCATTGGCACCTTCTCGCATATCTGTTTCTGTTTGTTTATGTGCATCCTCCTGACGACAGCAGGGGCCTGAAGGCAGAAGTCAAATCCAAATGGTCAGGGGAGGCAAATATTAACTCAGAGGCTCTCCTTCCCTCAGGCTGCACTAAAGTGAGTGTCCAGTAGTGGCTTCAGGTAAATTTGTCACTTCCTTTACACACAGATAATTACTGGGATTTTTTTTTAAGTGGTGAGGAAGCTCAAAAAACTGTCAAAGCACTCAGCGGAATATAGCAAAGGCACAGCCCCAGGAACTTACAGACATAGGTAAGGGCCTGACAAACAGGAATGCATTCGAACTCTAAGAGACAGAAAAGGCTGACGTCTGAGGGAGGTAAAAGGGAAATCAAATTTTAGAGATAATGATAACTTACCCACCCCAACTAATGAGGTAAACCAACAGCAGAGCACATGAATCATATTAGAAAGAGCTTTATAACATGCCTTATTTGTATTATTTTATTTAATTCTACTAGTCACCATGCGCACTTAGCCTTATTAGCACGTCCATTGTTACAGATGAGGAAGCCG
>PVKS010039408.1:0-17297 GCA_004027875.1 Aplodontia rufa | reverse complement strand
GCAGGGCCTAGCATATAAGTAACAGCCCAGGAAATACCACTCCCCCTTGCTTAAGGTTGACAAGTGATTAACATTGATTCATATAATATTTTATTTTTTCCCTTAAAAATTGAGGCACAGGGGCTGGAGAGGTGGCTCAGCGGTAGAGTGATTTCCTGGCATGTGCGAGGACCTGGGTTTGATCTCCAGAACCACAGTCACAATTAAGAGAAAGAAAAAAAAAACAGAATAAAAAAATTGGTCTCAATCTCTTTCTTAAAAAAAATGCAGCAGAGACTCTAGTACCTATTTTTTTTTAACATCTGGAAAACTAGACTGTTAGAAAAAAGGTTAAAAGGATTGGGACTGAGTCACCAAAAGAAAAGGAAGCTGAGAGAAACTTAAAGTCATTATTAAAAGATGCTAAATTAAGAAATATAGAAATGTGTAGAAATACTAATGTGATGGACATTGGATCATGAAGAAAATACAACCAGTAAAAAATCTCTGCCAGTGGATCTTGAGCACCATCTAGAATGGAGGGGACCCTGGTGACAAGTACTGTCTATTGTGCCTCTGCCTCCTCACAACTGCCTTGCCCAGTGCTCTGCTCACAGCATACTTTGACACCACCATCTTGGGAGGTGTCACTCCCAAGGTGCACTTGCTTCCTCATTCTTAGCCATTTTCCCGGGACCAGAATGGATCCTGGGTGGGTATAGGCTGTCAACATAGTTCTTGTCAGCGTTGACACTAATGCTACCCTGGGGATGAAGAACGACAGAGTATTCAGACGCCAGTCCTGTTACATTCCTAATTTCTTTCCCTACTGAGAATGAGGGATTTATTAACTTAGCAGGTCTAGCATTACTACTGAAATACAGACACAGACGAAGGGAAGATGTCCAGTGTACCAACTCACTTTAGTGATAAGAAGTAAGGCCCAGAGAGAAATGACTTACCCAAGGTCACAGAGCGGTTATGTGGCGGAGCCAGCATTTGCGCCCGTCATTTACCTTAGGAGCTGCTTAACGGGCTGGACTTTCCCAGAGTCTCTCAACAGACTGATTATGAGGTTGCAGAATGAAAGCCTGCAGGTTCTGTGAGATCTTTCCTCTCCAGTGAAAAACAAGGCATTATACATATTTATTCAGTAAAGTGGACTGAAGAGTTTAAGAAGGATTTTCAACAAAAATTGGAACAAGAAATGTTTCAGAAAATTTCAGCTCAATGAATGATCTAGTTCCATGGACAGTGTTATTTAGAAAAGATTTATCATATCTCTGACACACTGACTAGACAGTCAATAAAGACTGAGGTCTCTCAGATGCCAGTGTGATGGGATGGAACCTCCCAAGATTTGAATCTTGATTAGAATAGCGGGTCAAGGATCAAATGCTCACATAAAACTACCTCTCTACCCTCCTCCAAATAATAAGTAACACTGAACTTACCAGGTGTCCTACTTCCTAAGCAGCCTGTTCAATTTCTCAAGCCTAAGAAATGGTTCTGAGAAGTGTGTTGTATGATTTTGTCATTGTGCAAAACTGCAGAGAGAACTTCTACAAACCACATCAGTCACTTGATGTGGCCTCTTGATGCTATCAAGAAACACTAAACATGAGGTGTATGAGGCTGCTGTCAGCAGGTCATATTGTTTTATAGTAAACTTTTTTAAATGAGTGGGACTGCATTCCTAAATAATGATGAAAACTGTAATATAGTAAATTGGTAAACCAGTGATTTAATCATTTATTACCAATATACATTCCATACATGATTGCATGCACTATGCTTTTATCTGACAGGTGGTGCAGTAGGTTTGTTTGCATCAGCATTACTATGAACATGTGAGGAACTCATTGTGTGCTGACATTATGACGCCGATCACATTCCTAGAAAAGAGGACATTTTCAGCTTCTTTATAACCTTCGGGGGACTATCATCGTATATGCCATCTATTGATTGAAATGTCATCAAACAGTGCCGAAGCATATATATCTAAGGAGAATCCTTCATGATCCTAACAGATCTTGGGTTTGGCAGCCAGCATCCTACCCTGAGTCTATGGTTAAAGGATTCTGCTGTGACTTTCCTTGGGTTTGTCTGTTCTACAAGGGATGAGAAAACCAGAGGCCAAGTGGATGTGTAATTTGCTACTCAAATCTTATTGTGTAGCTGAATCACCTAGTGATGTTATTAAAATTTTGATTCAGACTCAGTAGGTCTGTGGTTGGGATTTGAGATTCTCGATTTCTAATAAGCCTTCAAGTGATGACAAAAACTGTTGGTTCCCAGACCACACTTAAGTTCTAGAACTCTCTGCAGGGACTAGAGACCCTGGGATTTCCTGTAGAAAGAGCCAGAACCTACATCCAGGACTTGTATGAGTCTCTGAGGACTGACTACTGCAGCTGTCGTACCCACAGGCTGGAGGGCATTCAGGAGGTAGCTGGGGGGCAGGGAGCAGTGACTCCTCATGGGGTTGGGAAATGTGGAGAAGAGAGGTTGGAAAGTTTGGATTTTCAGGTAGATTCTGCTCACAGAACCATAAGACCCCTTGAGGCACAGGACTGAGAAAGGTTAGGGAGGAAAGAGAGCCTTCATTTTTAATCTCTCTCCACATTAGTAGTGGTTCTGCCCATGAGAACCTTAGGAAATGTTTGGTTAGAATTATTTTACTTTGAGGGTTACAGAGGTGGCTTAGTGGCAAGGTGCTTGCCTGGTATGCATGAGGACCTGGGTTTAATCCCTAGCACTATATACACAACTAAGTGAAGGAAAAACAAAACTGGATAAAAAAACCATAAAATAACTCTCTCTCTCTTTCTTTAAAAATTATTTTGTATTTGGGCTAATCACAAAATGGACAGACTACAGTTTTTCTTATTCTGCTCAATTTTATTTTTCCATATTGTTATTGCAATCGGAGAGAACACTTTTTTTCCCTTCAGTGACAACAGTAAGTACTTGAAGTATGTCAACAAATTTTCAACAGGTTTGTTCACTGTGTTCTTTAAAATTTTGAGAATATCTCAGCCGGGCATGGTAATCCCAGCAAACTGGGAGGCTGAGGCAGGACCAGTGAGACACATCCTCAGACCTTTTATTTTTTGTTTTGAGACAGAGTCTCACTAAGTTGCTCAGGGCCTCACTAAATTGCTGAGGCTGGCTTTGAATTTACGATCATTCTGCCTGCTAGAACCCCGGAGTTCAATTCCTGCTACCAAAAACCAAAACAGTACAAACAAAAAGAAAAACAAAAACTTTGAGAATATCTCTGTTGTTCTAGCTGGAGCAAAGATGTGTCTCATCTAATATTTGCTGTTTGGTAGAAATTGAGTCTCATATCAATTCTTTAAAGAAGAGGACTGAGGACTACCATTTGGCATAACTTACAGGATTCTAATGTTGTGTCTGAAGATTCAGTGGAAATAGCAGTTGCCATTTGTTTTATTTTCAGTAATCCATATTAGAAGACCAATACCATTAACCTTTTTTTTTAAAAAAAATTCCATATTCTTTTCTAAAGCTTTTACTAAGGTAGACAGAGTATACATAGGAAAAATATGAATGGCTGAAAAGGCAAATATTTTTGTAATGGCAATCTGTGCAAAACATTGATCCAAATAAATTCAGCTACTGACACAAATGGCTGTTCACTAAAATTCTGAATGCTTTTCTTAGCAACTCTTCCTTCTGTCTGCTTCCTTTCTTTCCCTGGTAACTTTCTGCCACAACTTGCACCCAGATACTAACTCCACACTTTTGTCAGTTTGTGCAAAGCAGTGCTAGCTGCCTAAAGCATCTCAGCTCAGGAAAGTCAAATTACCTCTACCTTCACCTCTTAGTTTGGCTAATGTGACCTTGAGTTAATTTTTGAATTAACTTTTAGCCATATTGGCTCACCCTGTTTTTGGTTATGCTGGTTCATTTTTAAATCCTGTGAATTTAATGCTGCCCTTGTCCTCTGCTCTTTTGATAAGAGTTATGAGTCAAGATCAAAACTAAACACAGTAGTCAATTGTTGAAGAGTTGCCGCAGCCTTTGGCCAGTGCCACGCAAGGTCTGAATTTCCCAAACATAGTATGTATACAACAAGGGGGGTGGTGCTGATGTTGGCAGCCTGATCAGACCCTGTGGCAGTGGTTGTAGCACAATCTGGTGGAAAGAACACTGGGTGAAGAGTCAGCAGGCTTTGGCTGGAGTTCACTCAACCATGAAATAACATGACCTTGGGCAAGTCAAGCTCTCTGAGCTTCATCTTCCCTCTTGATGACAATAATACTGCCCTTTCTTCTCAGCTTTATTAATGAGATAGTAAGTCAGAGTGCCCTGCAGAAGCAGAAGATAGTGGCAAACATTAGTACTGCTTCATTCAGCAAATGTACATGTCAGGGATGAGATATTCTTATTAATGCATGATGAGACACCTAAGTGATCCATGAGGGTCTCCTGAGTTCTCATTGTGGAGGATCATCAAAGCCACAAGCACACCCATAGTGTGGTCTGGGTGCTGCAGCATTTCAGCAGCCACAAAATGTTAGAAAACAGAAGTGGTTGTGGCCACCTCCACCTAGGGGAGCAGTTAAAATCATCACAGTGTGGTTTATGGTCAAGATCTTGGAGAATGTTAGAAGTTTTCCTACTGAAAGGAGTTAAAGAGCATACTGGGTTTAGGGATTAGAATGTTCAAAGGTAGAGAGATATGATTGTGCATAATGTATTTTGGACAGTGGAGCATTGTTTATATTCCCTTGTGATCAGACCTTAGCTTGGTTAAAAGTACAATATTTCACGGTTTAGTATGTTCCAATCTGAATCTGACCAGCTCTTCTCCTCAGCCTAGGTCTGCTTCATCTCAGTTGATGGCAGCCCCATCTTTCCAGCTGTTTAGGCCAAAATTCTTGAAGTCATGCTGGACTCCCTTCTTTTTTCCAGGGAATCTGTCAAACATTCCCATTCATTGTACTGGTAAAAATATATAGAATCCAATCACTTCTCAGCATCACCACTAGCTGTTTCGGGAATCAAGCACCATCATCTCTTGTCAGGATTACTGCAAGACCCTCCTCCCATTCTATTTCCATTGCTTTTTATTTTTATTTTTTTATTGTGTGTGTGCCAACCCCTCTACTCACAAAGGATGGCATGCTTTTCTGAACTTTGCTTTTTTTTTTTAAGAGAGAGAAAGACAGTAAGAGAGAGAGAAAGAGAGAATCAATTTTGTTTAGTTTTTCATGTGGCTTTCATTGCTCTGACACTTCATTGTGTACGTGGTGCTGTGGTTCCAACCTGGGTCCTCATGCATGCCAGGCAAGTGCCATATTTCCATCTTTGATATTGCAACTTACCCTCAACCTAGCAAACAGAGGATCCTTGAAATACAAAAGTCAGATCATGTTACTCTTAGTTATATCTAATAGCAATTCATTCTTCTCAGAGTAAAAGCAAGATTTTTTTTATTGGATGGATATAGAGTTACAATTGCGGGGAAACATTATCAAACATTCAAGAACCAATGTATATATATGTAGTTATCCAGGGCTAATGCCATGTCATGGATGCCCAGCTTGGGTTCCCCCTGTTGCTGTTTCCCCCAGAAGAAGTTAAATGGATATCTCGTGGAGGACAGAGATCTCCTTCTGAGATGATTCCCCCATATTCCCACCCTCCAATCTCCTAGGAGTTCTTCCTACACCCTCCCCCCCCGTTCCCCACCCTACACCTCCAAGTATCCTAGGGAGTCATCTCCCTGTTGCATTGAGAATCATTCAATTAGAAGTTATTATTAGCTTAGTAATCTAACATACTGCTTCCTGGTGTATTCTAGCTTCCACAGATGAGATAAACCATTTGACCCTTGAGTCTCTGAGATTGGGATACTTCACTGAGCATAATTCTTTCCATCTCCATCCATTTGATATCAAAAGCCATAATATCATCTTCTCTAATGGCCGAGTAGTATTCCATTGTATATATGTACCAGAGTTTTTGTATCCACTTGTCGAGTGAGGGGCATCTGGGTTGGTTCCATAATCAGCTATAGTAAATTGAGCTGAAAAGCAAGATTTTTACCAAAAAATAAAAGCAAAAACCAAAATCCATAAGACACCACAAAATATGGCACCTGATGTCTCTCTGGCCTTGTCTTCCCCCATGTAACTCCAAGGCCCTCTTGCTGAGATTGGACCACACCAGCTCTTGTTCCTGATGTGGGACTTCACATTGGCTCTGTTGTGGATCCAGAACCTTTTTCTGGAGTGCCAGGTCTGTTTCTGAGTCAGCTCTTTCAAGTCTTTGCTGTAATGTTGTTGCTTCAGTAAGGACTAACCTGGTCACTCTATTTAAATTGCAGCTCCCCATTTGTTACTTCTGATTCCCTTTAATTTGCTGTAGCTTTTTTTTTCATTTTCCATGCTTCTTATTACTTTAAAAATTCTACCTAATTTTCATGTTTAGTTTGTTCCCTCCAAATAGAAATATAAGCTTCACAGGCCAGAGATTTTGCATCCTAAGCACATAGAATTGTGCCTAGTACACATTGTGGAATAAATAAATGAAAAAATCACCATCAATTGCATTGACAGGCTTACCTAAGTGCAGCAACATGGGAACCTCTGAACAGTTTAAGAATTGTAGTATCTTTAATTGGAGGAGTCATACAAGGTCTGCAATAAAAATGAACCCAGACTTTCTTTTGTTTGAGGAGGGTGTATTTTGAAGAGAATCATCTGGGTTAAAGAGGAGCTTCTTTTACGTTGCCTCCACGGTTTTTTTTTTGTTTCACAGTCCAAACTTTAAAAACTCAGATGTTATTAATTGGACACTTAGAACATATGCATATTTCACTAGTCCCCCGAACAAAGAAAGCTTGCATGAGGCCACTGGGTTTGAACTGGAGAACTGGACTGCTTGACAGTCCTTGGAAGCTTTGGAAAACAAACAAAACCAGAAAAGTTTAGGTGAGAAGGGGACGTCAAAATTCAAATTTTTCTTCATAATCAAGAAGCGTCTCTCCTATCTTCTTCTGCTAGCCAAACATGAACTGAAATATAGGTGCAAATGAAGCGAGAACAGTGAGCGAGTATGACATTTCAAACCCCAAAGGAAAGGAATCCCATGCTATTTTTCACATACCTGGGGAGCTGCATGAAATAATTTCCATTGATATCAAGGAAAATTTCTGGGAAAACTATAATTTTTAGATGTATTACAGATTTACCCACAGAGGGGGGCACTTCTGTGTTGGGGTGGTCATGGTGCATAATTATCTTGCAACTTGATTCTGTTTGATTTTCAATTTCTCTTGCCGTCTCTCCTCCTCCTCTTTCCTTTTGTCTGAGGATCTCAGCATCATTTTGATTTGAAGCTTTTGTGAGTTATTCATAAGAACATGTAGCCTTTTCATAAAGCCAAAAGATCACATGCACAAAGCCTGGTTCTTTACTCTTCAGGCTATCGGTTGGGTCACATATTTTTCCTCTTCATTTGAACATTAAAATATGTACCATATGGAAAAAGAGTGTAAAAGTGCAAACATATATACTTTCATTTATGGCATATATATATACATACATATATATATATATATATACACACACACACATATATATATTATGGTACAGCTGATGAAGGGTGTTTAATTAGTGAATTTTTACCCAGCTAGTCGTATTATCCAAAAATATATTTAAAGGCCACCCTTTTTTTCTTAACTGAATGTAGAAAAACTGGATGATTCTTCACATGTAGAAGAGCATAATATTATGACTAATGCCAGCAAATATACTATAGATTTCATACCATTTCTTTGTATTTCTCTGAAGTTTTAAAATGTTTCTTTGTGTGTTATCTTGTTCTTTCCCTGGTTTTAGCCATCCATCACAAAGTCCATTTGTCATTAATGACCCATGACCCTATTTTATTATACATACTTAAGAAGGTCATGGATCTTAACTCTGTGGTAAAGGAGACATTTCATCTCCCTAATTTGTAGGTTGTAAGACCACAGGGGAATCTTAAAATTTGGTTGATGATTAATTGCTCAAGTAAAATGAGATATGGCAGTAACAGAGTTAATAATAAATCTAGAATGAGATTGGATTAACTCTGTTTGGTAGGTGTTGCAGGATTTGTCATTTGTTTTTAAGACAATCACTTTCATTGTTAGC
This sequence comes from Aplodontia rufa, assembly GCA_004027875.1. Lineage (NCBI taxonomy): Eukaryota > Metazoa > Chordata > Mammalia > Rodentia > Aplodontiidae > Aplodontia > Aplodontia rufa. The sequence goes on along the minus strand of PVKS010039408.1, from coordinate 9,147 downwards.
CAATTCTTTCTGGATAAAGAATTGACAATATTTTTGTATTGGGGGGTCTTCCTATTCAGTAAAAGATTTTAAGGCTCTGATATATTTTTTGAAAAATGTAAACAGAAAACATGGCAGAGTTCAGCTATTTTGGTTGAGGTGAGCATGGTCATCATAATAAATATCTTTTTTTCCCTCAAAGGTAAATTTGATGGTAATTATAATAAGTAATCCTCATCAAAGTTTCTCTGCAACCAGTGAAACTGTACCAAAGAAAAAAGTTAGTCCTTGTCTCAAGAAATTTGGCTTATAGTTGAAATCTTGGGCCAAACAATACAAAATTACATTTATTAAATATTTATTGAGGGCTGGAGGTATTAGCTCACTGGTAGAGTGCTCACATAGCATGTGTGAGGTCTTGGGTTCAATTTCCAGCACCAGAATTTTGTTGTTGTTATTGTTGAACACCTGGTTATATGCCAGGCATGTTTGTCAGGTAACTTCCTTTACGAGTTGCATTCATATGTATTTGCTCTTTATTATGTTCATTTACTCACATTGGATTCTTACAATAGTTGCAAGCAGTGGAGTAGGCAATATTATCCCAACTTCATAGATGAGAGAGTGAAATAAAATTATGGCTTGCCAAGGCCAGGTGGTGGCGAGTTAGAGGACAAGCCAAGAAGCCAGTACTCCTGGCTTCCCATCTTATGCTTTCTCCAGTATCTTATGCTACATCCCTTTGCCAATTAGAATCTGCTGCTCGAATGAGTAATCAGTACCAATAGTTTTCAGTGTGACTTCCCAACGCAGCACTGTCAGCATCACCGGGGACCTACATGAGCACATACTAAAGCCCTATTCTACAACTACGGAATCAGAAACTCTGATTCTGAGAGCTCAGCAATCTGCTTGAAATCACTCCAAGTGATTCTGATGCAAGCTTCAGTTTGAGAACCATGGAACTCAAAATGTATTTCTTCATCAGTAAAAACATGGGTGAGGCAATTTGTCCATTATGTATCCAATTAGAGCTGCCTGGTGGGAGCACAGGGAGTGTTTGCCTTCTAGGAACTCATCTAATGGAGGGGAGAGGACTAGCATGCCAGAAGCAATTATACCTGCCTGCATTGCTCTTTAATTGCCAGTTCATAGGGAATAGACAGCACACACTGTGGGTCTCCAGGGAAGTGAGTGTTCCCTGGGGATGGCAGTGGTTGCAGAAGGCTTCCTGGAAGAAAAGGAAATGGAGTTGAGTCTAGAGGTGCCCTAAGATTTGCAGCGAGGAGACTAGAGTGTGGAAATTCCAGAAGAAAGGGGTATTTGTGAAGCACTACTCACTGGCTTGAATAGAGCAGAGTTTTTGTGCTAGGAACATAGAGAAGTAGTCTAGGTGAGTGAAGTGGACCAAATTGTGATGAGCTGCTTTAATCAGAAGTCAGTACACCACTGGGCAGTGGGGAGCCACAGTACAGTTTGATTAACCGACATAATGAAAACACTGTTGAAGAATGTTAGACTGACATATGAAAGCAGGATCCATATGTAATTTGAAAACCCCCCCTTCAAAAATATTTATAGGCTTTGAAGAAAGTCTGGGATTACAAGTATTTTAAAAACAACAAATAATAAATAATTTATTTTGGGTTATGACTGTACGTTTTGTTTGCTTAGTGAAATGAGCTTGTGTGCCATTTGTTCAGTCCAAATGACAGATGGTCTTAATCTGTTCATGGGGAGAACTTAGAGTCTCCTCTGAGCAATGCAATTGGCCCTCCATCCCCATCACGACCTTCTTGTTTTGTAAGTGGGTGGGTTACAGTACCAGCCTGAATGAGTCTTCTGCTTAGAGAAAGAAAATTTGCACAGATGTCTTCTGGTCAGAGCAAAGTGGCCTTCCTATTTGGCCACTGTTCAGTCAAATGTTTTATGAACCTTAAAGACATTTGGCTCAATAATTATTTTATAGAACTAAAATAATGGGGAAAAGTATCAAATGTCCAGGACATAGCCGTAATTAAGGCATGTTTGCTTGTCCTCAAGTAGCATCTAGAGCTGGGTACAGTGGTACACACCTGTAATCCCAGAAGCCAGGGAGCCTGATGCAGGAGGATCTAAGCAACTTAGCAAGACCCTGTCTCTAAATAAATAAATAAATAAATAAATAAAAGGACTGGAGATGGGGCTCAGTGGTTAATTGCTCCTGGGTTCAGTCCCTGTTACCAAAAAAAAAAAAAAGGATCTAGAGTTTTGGGAGAGAATGGTACCTAGACAGTAATAAGAGAATGTCACATGGAAAATAGTTGTGTGGTTTCAACTCAGAAATGAACATGAAATTAGAAATGGAGCTATATTCCACTCAGTGTTAAGTTTTGACGACAGAAATATGCCTATCTTATAGCCACACAGACATAATCAGCCCTGCTTCAGAGATGCCTGGAATCATCTGCCATAACCCCTTGAAAATTTGAATTCATTATTTAAAATAATTAATGCATTAGTGTCATCCTGGTGAGGTACATAATTTAAAATTTTCTTCCTCATAAATAAAACAGCACTTTAGGCCAGCTGCTCTATTCTCCAAAGAACCAAGGACTTAGTGGCAGCAAGAGAGCCCAGAGCTTTGCTTTCCTCAGCCTTGTTGAGGGATGTTGAAGCTTTCCTTAGTATTCCCACTTCTCTCTGATGTCAGAACTATTCTCCCACCATTCTTGATCATCAGGCATCTAGACAGTGTACAGTGTCAACAGTTTATTCAACCTGCTGTAGTAATGAGAATGACACATCATTTGCCAGTATCATTAGTGGAGCCAGACAGGCCAAGATGACAATTCTGTATACTTGGGTGTTTACTCTTTTGTATTTTAACTGTGTGCAAGAAATATAAAATCAAAGACAATTACTTGAGGCCGCAACCTTGTTGGGATACATTACTCATCCTGACAGACTCACATAAGAGACTGTGAGGAGACGGGCATGCTATTTGGACCCCAAAGCCTTTCCAAACCCACAAATGTACCCACTATTTTAAAAAACTGTCCATATGTCCCTTCTCATAGGTTAGGGTGGTAGGAGAGGAATTTGGGGGTCTCAGTCTCCATGTGTATAGGAAGAAAATAATCAGCAATGAATTTGGAAATATATATATATGTATAATAAACATTGATAAAATGAAACATCTTTTAACAGGTTCACTTTGAGTTATTCTCCTCCATAAGCATAATTTTTCTTATATAATTATTAATATTCTATCTTAAGATTTTTAACCTTTTGGTCATGATTATTTTCAGAATCTAATGAAGGCTATGGTACCTCACTCCAGAAAATATCTCAAATGCACATGCTTGTAAAAATATTCTATGAAATTGAAGGGGGACAGGGACAGTGTCTCATGGTTTTCACCAGATCTTACTATCCTAAAATAGTTACTGAATGTAATGAATTTATTTATCATCTGTGTACTAGCTCTGTACCATCCTTGAGAGAATGGAGAAAATTCATAGATCATTTTCTCTACAACTTAATTCTCTCAGAATTAAGTGGTACTCTGATTGAAAAAGACTGCTGATTAAACAAAAATAATATATTATCCAGTATGTATGTTAAATTTATGGTCATATTGCTGCTCAAAGATAATATAGAAAATTTGGATTTAATAATCATCTCTGTTTCAAAGAAGAATTTATTTTCAGTATGCCCCTTTACCCTCTAATATTTTCATGTCAGAATAAAGCATATTCATTTTCACTGAGATGACTATTTCCCAGACACCATTGTGAATCCTGCATGCTAACTATAGATAATATTACCTACAATCAATTTTTTTTTTAAAGAGAGAAAGACAGTGAGAGAGAGACAGAGGGTATCAATTTTTATTGAGTTTTTCACATGGCTTTCATTGCTCCAACACTTAGTTGTGTACGTGGTGCTGGGGTTTGAACCCGTGTACTTGCACATGCCAGGCAAGCACCGTAACCGCCGAGCCACCGCTCCAGCCCACCTACATTCAATTTTTAATACCTAAAATGATAGTTTAAATTCTGAAGTTCGAAAATGATGTGTTTTAACCTACTACGTGAAAGACCTTTTTTGCTTCCACACATCCTGCCCTTTGTGTTATTTTCTTCCCTGACAGGTGACACATACCCTTTTCTTCAAATGATTAGTCAATGCACTGTAACTGGTAATTTGTATGTCTGACTTTTTTCTCTACAGGGCTTCTTGGAAGCCACCCTACAAGCAGTTTTCCCAATACCTCATCTTTCTTAGTGGTCAGAGTGGCCACTCTGTTGGTTATTTTGCAGGGAAAGCCACGTGCGGCCAGAGCAGCAAATTGTAGCTCATTCCCTTCTCACTGGCTGCCTTTGATGGTCAGCTCCTGGTGGGAAATCTGATATGTCCTCACTCCAGTCGGTCAACACCAGGCTAAATCTGGGACCTGAGATTTGTGACTGTGACGGGGTGCATTGCCTTTCTTTTATTTAAGTGCATGAACCTGAGGGCGATGGGCTAAAAGCAGCATGAGTGATTGACATTCAGAACAAGTGTCCTGGGGTACTTCTGGAGCCTGTGGTGTGGCTCCTCTCCTCTTGGATGGGAGGCAGAAGCGCCTGGAGAAGAGATGGTGACAATCGTGTATTTAAGATGTGAACTTGTCACTGTGATCAGTAGGGCAAAACTTTAAGATCAACTTCCAGAAAAGGGGTTTCTACTCTCTGATGTCAACATATGTCAATTATCTGGCTTCCCTGTGGCTAAATGTTTTACTCTCTAGTCTTTTCCTGCTCTGGCCTATTGAGAGAAACAAGGCTGCACTTCTCCCCAGAAGCAGCCTCTGAGCATATCACCCATGTTCTTGGTGAGGACTTAGATTCTGTTTAAGAAGGTCATGAAGTATAACATGTGTTACTAAGATTGCTACCAAAATTAAGTTCTGGGCTTAAAGTGACAAATTTGTTATCTGGAATATCATGCAAAGATTGAGGAGCCACTTGATTTTGTTTCGGAGCTTCATCAATCAAACTGATCCTGTTTGAATTCTAATTCAAAGCAAACTCAAAGTGCATGGTCACATTTGAAATTACCTTTTACATTTACCCCAACATTCATTCTAAATTTTCTCACTTTAATGTCTGAGATCCCCTTTCCTCTTGGACTTGGGTGATTTTAACTCCATTGCGGAATGATTTCTGCTGAGAGCTGTGCATCGGCCTCCCTGCCTGCCTACCTCCACCTCAGCTATTTCTCCGGTTGCATTTTCTTCCTTCTCACCCAGCATCTTTCTTGGGTTTTCATTTATTTCCCTCTCTGAATCACTCTATGTTCCTTCATCCCCTTAGCTAATCCTGCCCTTGGTGGTATGTATGTTCTAGTTATTTCATACATACAAAAAGATTGAGAACAACAGTAAGTGTCATCATTCTCTCCACTCAGCCTGAGAAGCAGAACTTCACCAATTCCGTTGAAGTCCTGTCTCCAGCTGTATCCTCATGCTGTTTCACGCACTGTTCTGAATGCCCTGGGCAGGAGGAAGATACTCTCCCTGCACCCAGCCTGCCCAGCAGCATCTTCTTGGCTGCTGGGGCTGAGGCTGGGAGTGAAGCACAGGGAGCTAAGGTGAGAGGACCAGCCAGAGTGGGGCAGAGAGGGGACAAGCTAGAGAATAACCCTCTTACCACAGAACATGCTAAATTACCCATTTGAGAATTCTCTCTTTACTCCATTGATCATCTCTGGCCTCTTTTATATTGGGTAGGAAAATACTGTTATGTGTGTTCCATGCACTTTTATTAAGCACCTTCTGAATATCTGTCACTGTGCTTAATAGGAATTTCTTTATAGGAATGCAGATTCACCTCTATCATCGTGTCTCCACTGCCTTTTTCTTTTGCACTGAGAAACTCCATTCTACTTTACAATGTATTTTTTATGTCAAAGATGATCTGTCTTTCAAATTAAGTATTTTTGTGCTCAAACCAGGTGATGTATTTTATATTCTCTGCTTCTCACTATGCCTGACTGATTTCACACCCTAAAAGAGCTTGGGCCAGTGGGATAAAGATCTTGGCTAGACCACCCAGACACTTACCTGGTGAACTTACACAAGTCACTTAATTTCTTTGAGCCTTGGTTTTTTAATATGTAAAAATGAGGATATTAATAGTACCACTTCCCAAAGCTGTTTATGAACTGAGATAGTACATGTGAAGTGCTTACTTCAGTGCCCCGCATACACAACTAAGTAAGTGTTAGCTATGGTAACAAAGCACTTAGCATTAAATCATTATGTAATTTATTTGAAACATTTATTCTAGGATGGAATGTAGGATTTGAAGGCCATTTGACTGGTATTCGGCTCAGAAGAGAGAGGCCCAGGAGATGGTAGAAATACGCTGTGCTCTCAGCACTTGCTTGGTGGGTCTTGGAGGAGATGTCATCTATCATCTATACAATGTCTTGCTGCTGCAGAGGAGGTTGCAATCTCCACTTCCCAGAGACTGACCTCTTCTTCCTACCGGTCCACTCTTCACGGTGTGTCATAATCATACCTCCATTTATGCTGAAAGAGCTGCCACCATTCTGTTACTCAAATCTCTTGCCTGCTGCTGGACAGAATGTGATTAAGCATGTCATTAATCTCTATAGGGCAGGTCAGAAGACTCTCTGTACACTCCTAAGATCCTAATAATAGCTAAAACCACAGAATTCTCGAAATAAGCCATGCAGATTGGTCAGGAAAGCAGGATGATTGAAGAGCCAAGTGATTTCCTCTGGCAGTGGTTGCTATCCTATTGATTTTTCCTGAGTCCTGGATTGAATAACTTCAGTTCCCTGTCTGGTGGACAGGGCAATGTTGCCTACCTCTCCGATTTAACAAACAGAGCTGAGGTCTTGTTGTGTTTACATTTGTGCTCTGCTTTTTTTCTTCAGGAAATTTCATTACTAAGATAACAGCAATAGTGCTGATGGCAACACCTACTTCATGAGTAATTTTTTTCCTTCTATGAAATCCTTTCACATTCTTTATCTCCGTTCACCTTCAGAAAACCTGAAATAGGTTTTAATTACATTTCTCATTAAGGGAGGTTTAGTTTTTTTCTAATAAATGTGTCCTTTTCGTAAATGAAAATAAATATATTCTTTTCATAAAATGTGTTCTTTCTATAGTAATTATAAAGAATCTGTGGAGGATTTAAAGTTCACTGGCAGATGATGACAAAATTATTTTCCACATATTCCTTGCAATTTCTGTTATTGACTGATGACTATTTGCTCACAACCTTGGAAGTTTTATTGTAAAAATTTTATTGTAAAAATTTTAGCAGTATTTTTTCAAACTCTTTAAAAATTAATATTTTTGTACTCTAAATAAAGTTACAATGGTCTGTTAAGGAATAATTATAAATATATGCTGTTGAGACATGCAAACATTCATAAATGATATTTGCTATCATAGGAATACCTTAACATGAGATATCAAAGATAAGTTTTGCATTTTATTTATTTTTTTTGAGAGAGGGACAGTGACACAGAGAGAGAGAGAGATAGAGAGAAAGAAACAATTTTATTTAGTTTCTCATGGACTTTCGTTGCTCACACACATCATTGTGTACGCAGTGCTGGGGTTTGAACCCGTGTACTCGCATAATCATTGAGCCACCGATCCAGCCCCAAGTTTTGCAATTTAAACCAGAACATGTTAACATCTGGTTCACTAATTTCTCTCATACTGCTTTTAGTCTATTCCACTCCATCTAACACAAGATTATTATTTTATATTGTTTTGTGCATATTTTATAGGTACACACAATCTTTTTTCTCCAAGCATCTACCATAATGTGAACTCAGAGGCATGATGAATTCTTCCCTGGTTGTGTAGGGTTGTTTTTCCATTTATGCTATTTTGGGATATGTAGGGGCATAGAGTTAGGTCTTTTGCTTTCTAAAAGTTGTAGTTTCATTAACCTTCAGTTGACAAGCACTTCCTTTTCTATCAATATGCTCTTACTGTATTAAGGAGATATCTACCATGAATATTTTCTTTTCACTTTACTGGCTCCTCCCCCCCCACACACACCACCAAGATTCTGGAAGATACATCCTTAGAGAATCTGAGTTGGTTTCATGCAATGGAATATAAGACTAACTCCTTCTTGAGGGAAAACGGATGTTTTTGAAATGAGTATTCCGTGTGAGCTCCCCCTGCTCTACATCTTAATGACATGTCTTATCAGAATCATACTTAATACATATCTCAAAATACTCTGCCAGAATCAATATAATAAAGATGGCCATTCAACCCAGAGCCCTATACAGATTCAATGCAATCCCCATCAAGATACCAATGGCATTCTTCACAGATATAGAAAAAGCAATTCTCAAGTTCATATGGAATAACAGGAGACCCAGACTAGACAAAACATTACTCTATAGAAAGGAATAAGTAGGGGGTATCTCAGTCCCTGACATGAAATTATACTACAGAGCCGTAGTAGCAAAAACAGCGTGGTATTGGTATCAAAACAGAACCAAAGACCAGTGGAATGGATAGAAGATCTTGAGACAAAACCCCATATATTTAATTATTTGATATTTGATAAAGGGGGCAAAAGCATAGTGTGGAAGAAAGATAGCCTGTTCAACAAATGGTGGTGGACAAACTGGACAGCCATATGTAGACAACTGAAGCAGGATCCTTATCTTTCACCCTGCACAAAAATTAAATCAAAATGGATCAAAGACCTGGATATTAAGCCTACAACTTTAAACTTACTAGAAAAAGAAGTAGGGTCAACATTACAGGACATAGGAGTAGGCAGCTACTTTCTTAACAAAACTCCCATGGCTCAAGCTGTAAAATCCAGAATACATGAATGGGATGCAATTAAACTAAAAAGTTTTTGCACAGCTAAAGATCTAATCAAGAACATCAAGAGAGAACCTACAGAATGGGAGACAACTTTTGCCTGCTAAACCTCGGACAGAGGGCTAATATCCAGAATATACAAGGAACTAAAGAAACTAAACTCCAAAGTCACAAATAATCTAATCAATAAATGGGCTAAAGAACTTAAAAGAAACTTCTCTCTTTTGGAAGTCCAGAAAGCCCATAAATATATGAGAAAATGCTCTACATCATTAGCTATAAGGGAAATGCAAATCAAAACT
>PVKS010039407.1:0-17273 GCA_004027875.1 Aplodontia rufa | reverse complement strand
GTAAACAGAAAACTGAGCATGAGGAGACCTTACCTCTAGAACTCGTCACTGTTAACGCATCTTGGACTTCTTGACAGCGGAAGTGTCGTCCTTAATAATAAAATACATAGCAACCTCCCGCCAAAAAAAAGTAAAGAGACATGTAAAGATATCCCATGTTACTGCATTGGAAAACTTAATACTGTTAAAATAGCAAAATGACCCAGAGTCATCTATAATATAGATTAATAAGATCACTATCAAAATCCCAACAGCATTTTTAACAGAAATAGAAAAAATTCAATTTAAAATTATTTTTTTATTAGGTTTTTTTCTTTTTAAGAGAGAAGGACAGTGAGAGAGAGAGAGAGAGAGAATCAATTTTTATTGAATTTTTCACATGGCTTTCATTGCTCCAACACTTAGCCATGTACATGGGTGCTGGGGTTTGAACCCGTGTACTTGTGCACTCCAGGCAAGTGCTATAACCACTAAGCCACTGCTCCAGCCCCCAATTTAAAATTCTTATGGAATTTCAAGAGATCCTGATTTTAAAAATATGTTTTGTTTTGTTTGTTTGTTTGTTTTTAAGAAAAAGAAGAAGGAGAAGGAGAAGGAAGGAGGAGAAAGGAGGAGGAAGAAGAAGAAGAGGAGGAGAAGGAGAAGGAGAAGAGGGGCTGGAGCGGTGGCTCAGCAGTTACAGCACTTGTCTGGTGTGCACAAGGACGCGGGTTCAAACCCCAGCACCAAGTACACAAGGCAGTGTTGGAGCAATGAAAGTCACATGAAAAACTAGATAAAAATTGCTTCTCTCTGTTGCTCTCTCGCTGTCCCTCTCTGTCTTTAAAAAAAAAAAAGAATAACAACAACAACAACAACAGGAACAAATTTAGAGGACTCATACACTTTTCAATTTCAAAATTTACTACAAAGCTATAGTAATCAAAACAGTTTAGTACTAGCATGGGGATAGACGTGGAGACCAATGGAGTAGAATTGAAAGCCCAGCTACAAACCCCCACATCTTTGGCCAATTGATTTTTTTTTTTTAACTGAGGATTGAACCCAGGGGCACTCAACCTCTAAGCCACATCCTTTTTTGAGATAGGATCTTACTAAGTTGGTTAGGGCCTCCTTAAGTTGCTGAGGCTGGCTTTGAACTCACGATCCCAATGCCTCCGCCTCTCAGGTCACTGGGATTACAGGTGCGTCACCACACCCAGCTTAGCCAATTGATTTTGAGCATTCAATGAAGAAAAAACAGTCTCTACAACAAGCGGTGCTGGGAAAACGAGAGCCACAGCTTCACAGTAGAATCTGAGTTTATATATGGGATAAATTCAAAGAAAATGACATCTTTGAGCGTAATAAAGCTACTTAAGATCCAAAGACATAATCTAAAAAGCAGTCAAAGGAAAAGATCACTTATGCCTTATTTCTCAATAGAAACAATGGAATCCAGAACACATTGAAATAATATCTTAGAGAAAGAAAATAACTGCCAATCTAAAATCATATATATTCAGAAAAACAAATCCCTCAAAAACAAAGGTGAAGTGCAGATATTTTCAAACAAAACTGAGAGAATTAGCAACAGCTCACCAACTCTAATGGTGAAATTGTCTTAGACTAAAGAAAAATGATCCTGGACAAAAGCTCAGAAACACAGGAAAGAATGAAGGGCATTACGAATATGAATCCATGGATAAATCCAAATAAACCTCGGGAAGATCAAATAACAGAGGTCTTTTGAGGTTTTAAATACATGTAAATTAAAATACACAACAACAGTAAATAAGTTGAACATAGGGGTCAACAGGAGTCAAAATGCTATTTAACTGTACCTAGGAAATGGGAAGAGTATTCATGTATACTGGGTTTCTTTTTCCTTGGCAATCAAACCTAGGGCCTCTCACAGGCTAGGCAAGTGCTCTACCACTGAGCTATCTCCAGCCCTGATATCAGATTTTAAGAATGCATGTTGTAGGGGCAGGAGCGGTGGCTCAGCGGTTATGGCGTTTGCCTGGCATGTGCCAGTACAGGAGTTCAAGCCGCACATATCGGAGCAATGAAAGCCATGTGAAAAATGAAATAAAATTGATTCTCCCTTTCTCTCTCTCTCTCACCATCCCTCTCTCTTTAAAAAAAAAAAAGCATATTGTAATTTCTAAGGTAAGCACCAAATCACTATAAAAAAGAATATATGAGTTATAAGCTAATAGAAAAAAGAAAGAAATGCCTTTTTAAAAATGTTTTTAAAAAAGCAAGCAAAGAGAGAAAAGAAACAAAAAAGGTGAAATCTATTGAAAGCAAATAGAAATCTGATGGATCCAATTTCAAATATATCTGTAATTACATTGATTGCAAGCCAATTAAACACCCAGTTGAAAGAATGAGAAATTAAAAAAACTCAACTATGTGTTGTTTATTGAAAACCCACCTTAAATATTAAGAAATATATGTTGAGGGGCTGGAGCAGTGGCTCAGCAGTTACATCGCTTGCCTTGCATGCTCGAGTACGCGGGTTCAAACCCAGCACCGCATACACAATGAAGTGTGTCAGCAAAGGAAGTCCATGAGAAACTAAATAAAAATGATTCTGTCTTTCTCTCTCTCTTTCGCTGTCCCTCTCTCTTTAAAAAAAAAAAGAAAAGAAAAGAAAAAAAAATATATATATATGTTGAAAATAAAAGGATAAAAAAGATGCACCCTATAAATACTAACCCAAAAAAAGGTGATGTGAGTTTACTGATATTGAAAAATATAGACTCTGAGGCTTCATAAATAGGGACATTTCATAAACACAGAACCACCTATCAGGAAGACATAGCAAGTCTAAACTTCTAAACACATAAAATTATAGACTTAACCACATAAAGCAAAAAGACAAAACAATAAAAAATTATTGTGGGAGATATTGATGTACATTAATACATTTAATAAATTTGATATATTTCTGAAAGCAGACATAAAACCAATAAAGATATAAAAGATATGAACCACACAATTAATTAATTTGACTTAATTGATATATGTTAAACACTATACCCAACAACTGAGAATAAATATTCTTGAAATATTCATGGCAGGGGGTGGAGCAATGGCTCAGAGGTTAAAGCACTTGCCTGGCATGCATGAGAACCCAGGTTCAAATCCCAGCACCACATATACAACTAAGTGTCGGAGAAACAAAGGCCAGATGAGAAAACAAATGAAATTGATTCTTTATTTCTCCCTCTCTCTTAAAAAAAAAAAAAAAGATATTCATGGCAAATTTACCAAAATAGACCATATCCTAGTCCACAGCCTCAATAAATTTCATAGAACTAAAATCTTACAGTGTAATGTTCTTCAATTAATAATAGAAAGATAACTAGACAATCTCTAAATGCTGGGAAATTGAGCACCACACATACATAGTACAAACACCTACATCTTTCAAAAATACATACATTTCTAAGGATTCATACAACAAACTAAAAAGAAGTATCGGAGGCAGGGAATAGGAAAGGAGAAAATTAAGAAAAAAAATAAAACATAACAGAGAAACCATGCACAGAATGATACTTAAAAAGAGAGAGAGAGAATGGATTTTATTTATTTTTTCATCTGGTCTTTGTTCTTCTGACACTTACTTGTACATGTGGTTTGAACCTGGGTCCTCATACATGTCAAGCAAGCACATGAACTGCTGAGTCACAGCCCTAAATGAATCATGACCCAAATATGTTGAATTCAACTCTGTACCTCTGAGTTCAAAAATTTATTCATTCATTTATCTATTTATTAAGAATTAACATCTAGGGGCTGGAGCTATGGCTCAGCAGTTATGGTGCTTGCCTGTCATGCATAAGGATGTGGATTCAAACCCTAGCACCACATTCACAACGAAGTATGGGAGCAATGAAAGCCACATGAAAAACAAAATAAAATTGATTCTCTCTTTCTCTCTCTCTCATTGTCCCTCTCTTTCTCTTTAAAAAAAAATGATAATAATTAACATCTAGAAATCTACATTTTGAATTCCAGCATATTGCAAATTTACTGACACGTCAACATCTTTGGGCCTCATGTTTGATATCTATAGAAGATGAATACTAACATTAAAAACAGTCCTCCTATGGAACTTGAGAACATTTTGTGAAACAAAATAAGCCAAACTCAGAAAGTCACAGGTCAAATGTTTTCTCTCATAAGTGGAAGCTAGAAAAGAAAAAGAAAAAGTTGAAGCAGAGGAGGGGATCTCAAGAAAATGTAAGGGAGATCAGTAGAACAGAAGAAAGGGACCAGGGGGTGGGAGGAGGGGAGGACGGGAGGGAAAGAGGAATTACAGAGAAATGACAGTGGCCAAATTATATCGTTATATTATGTGTATATACAAAGGTGTCACAACAAATCCCACCACTATGTACAACAAAAATGCACCAATTAAAACTAAGAAATTAAAAAAAAAAAACAGTCCTTGTCCCTCATCCATTAATTCAACAAGCATTCATTGAACCCCTTACATGCTAGACACCCACCCTGTCAACTGTGTCACATGAGACACTGACCCAGCTCTCAGGGCACTTATTCCTCAGGGTAGCTGATGTCATATGAGTATAACCACACAGCAGAACTACTTAGAAGCCGCAGGTTACACAACAAAATACCACACATTTGCTCTGAGGACCTACTTTCTGATCCTGAGATTGCTGTGCAATATGTGAGTCCCCCAAGGTCAGGGACAAAGAATGATTGGATTTTACAATCCCAGTATCTTGCAGAACAAGTTTGCAGTGTTTCAGTTGGATGGATGAATGCAGAATGGATGACAGTTTGAACCACAGTTCCAAGTTCTATATTTCTATGTCAGGAACCCAGGTATAGAAAGAATCGGAGCCTGTGCCTGGAAGTAACTTTTACTGAATCCACAAATAGTTGCACATAATTAGATACTGGAGTCTAGATTATCCTTGGTGATCATTCCAGAGAGCTGGAGAATCACAGAGCAGAGCATTAGAGACTCTCATTGCCTGTCAGTCAACTGTGGATTAAGTGTATTCAGTGCTAAGAAAGAAACACCCATCACAAAATCCTAAAAAACAACCCACTCTCCAACACATGCACAGGAAGCACTGTGCACAGGAGTGCTAATCTATAAAATATGCTGATGATACCCTCCAGTGTGGTATTTTGAAGAATGTCCAGATGTAAAAGATCTGTCAACAATAGGTACTCAATAAATATGTTAAATAAATAGTAGGTGCTCTATAGATGTGATTTTTTCCTTCTTCATTCTTTCTCCAACCCTTCCACCTTCCCAACAGATGCATGAAATTGAGAAATAATTTTAAGGCACTCTGGGTATATTAAGTTGGAGAAAATATCACTGCAGTGGTGTCAAGGAAAGGTGAGGAATGCTGGGTGGCAGGAGAGGATTCTGGAAGAAGGGGAGACTAGACTTGTCTGCAGTAGGCCTGAACTTTCTTTTGAAAACTTGTTACCCACTTGGCCTATTCCCAGACTTAACAGATATTATTCAGAACTGACCATGGGCCTGCCCAGCAGTCTGTGTGCTTCACATATAGGAATCCCCTTAATCCTTACAGCAGTCCAATGGGGCAAGCATCATTATCACCCCATTTTATAGGTAAGGACCAGAAGGATTAAGAAGTCCAGAAATTCTCAAAACTGCTTGGGATTCAAGCCAACATTAAAAAAGGGAGAATCACATGATCTGGGATTAGATGAAATTGCTGAGAGGGAAAAAAAGGGGGGGAGTGAGCAAAAGACCCAAGGTAGACGCCTGAGAAACAATGGCTGCATTTATGGGACAGATGGAGGAAGAACAGACCTCAAGGGGTGGAGCAAGAGGTGGGGGAAGAGTCCACACAGACTGGGATGGAGCTGGTCCGAAGGTCGGATGTTCCATGTCCCCATGAGGTCAAGGCAACTTCATCAGGGAAGGTTGCAGCGAGTGTTTGGCCAGTTTGACAATTAGGAGGTCACTTATAACCCTGGCACAAAGAGTTTTAGTGGGATGTTGGGGGAAGAACCCATGGCCTTATTTACAAATGCCTTGCAAAACCCAAGAGAAAGAGTTCCCTTCTCCCTCCTTCCTCTCCCTTCTTCCCTTTCCCTCTCTTCTTCCTCCTCCTCCCCTTCCTCCCTGTTTTTCTCTTTCTCTCCTCTCTCTCTCCTGTGTCTTTGATCAAAGTGATATTTATTAAGTGCTCATTTTGCTGATTTTGCCATTACTGATAATGATAATAAGATGTCCAATGCTGTTGTGAGGAGGTCAAGAGTAAGGAGAAGTGCATTGAGTTGACATTTCAAAAACACAGGAGTGGAAGGCCATGCCACCTGCCGGCCCTGCTGACAAGAGCTTCCTCCTTTGGTAAAGAGAGGTTATCAGGGGATGGAGGGAGGACAGAGAGTAAGTCCAGTTCTCAGATGATAAAAGCAGCCATCCCCTCAGGGAGAGTCAGTTGCCAAAAGCCTAAATGACTGTTGGAGGCCCCATGCACCCAGAGCCCACGTGCAAATGCCGTCCATTCATTTGTCTCTAGTTCTCCTCTAGTTGCTCAAGTCCAAATATGCTCTGCAGTTAGGGGCCCTCCAGTGCTGACTTGGCGAGAAAAATGCACCGTTCCTTGCGGTTGGCCAGCAGAGGAGGGAGCAAGAGGAAAGCCGCTCCCGCAGCTCCAGAAGCATTGAGACTTCAAAAGAGGAACTACTCCCGCTGTCCTGGCCACTGCAACTTCTACAGGATTGCAGGCCTGCAGCCAGGGGACAGGAGGGTGTGGCCAAGACCTGAGTCAGCCGCCCCTGGCTGCACTTCCTCCTCCTCCTGCTCCCAAGTGAAGGTCAGCTTCTCTTGCTCATGCCAAGGTTTTTAAAACACACAGAAGAAAAAAAAAAAAGTGGGGTGGAGGGGTTTAGAGAAGATAAATTTTTAACATGAAAAGAAATAAGGAAGGCTCTTTCAAAAGCTCAACTTAAAAATTAATTCTTTCTCCAAAGTGCTGAATAATTCCAGAAAGATAAAATTTTCCAATTGTAAATGTGTATGGAATGAAATGAAATGAATGACTGTCCTGCTGTGTTAACACAGGCCTCTCAGAAATGATCCTAATTTCTTCCGGGAGGCTCCTTAGGGGAGACTGCAAGTTTGATCTAAAGACAGAATTACTCAAGCAAGCATCAATCCCCCTCTTGGCATGACTTTAGACCAGTGTGAGCATGGTGGTATTTTACAGTTGGCACCCTGTATGTTGCTGCTCTAAAGTGCTGTGTTCAAAGGCTCCAATCACGCATGGTCCATTAGAAATGCTTGTTGCTGAGGGCCAGCATCAACCCCAGGATGACCCCATCCAGCAGATCCAGCCAACTCCCACCCAGGGGCCACCACACACAGCTTCCCACAGCCCCCAAACCCCTGCAGGCCACTAGACCTGGGAACCCAGCCCAGTGCCTGAGGGCTCCCAGGATAGCATCTACCTCTCATCTGTCACTAATCCCAACTTAAGAATTTATTCTCCCTTTGATATACATTGCCAGGAAGTGAAGGGGCTTGGACAAAGGTTTTAGAGCATTGTTCTCTTTAACTGCTAAAGAAATTGAGTCTTTGAGTTTAACGTCCAACTTAGTGGCAGTGCCTGGCCTAAAACCCCTGGCTTCTGAATCTCACCACCTAAACTCACTTCTAGCCTATGGTTCCCCCGCATCCCTTGAAGCCAAGCCAGTATCAGAAAGAGCAGTCTGGGATCCTTCTCCTTCCTCACTCTGCCCCCCAGGGTCTCCCAACCCATGCACACTATGCCCTCCTTGACTCCTTTCAACTTCCCAAACCCTCCATCTAACTGCCTGGCTGCCTGTTTCCACACCTCCCCTTGCCAATGATAACCTGTTTCAGATTAGTTTTAACAATTTTCTCTGGAAGTTTTCCAAAATCTCCTCAGCCAAACAATCTGAGAAAGGGATGGGCCTGGCACCTTCCCAGCAGCATGCCACAGAGCTGGAGAACAGCCACTGTCCCGCTGTCCTGGAGACAGCTCCTGGGAGCAGGCAACTCTGCCTCCGGACAGAAGTTATGGTAACTTGTTAAAGTCATTATGCTCAATTATGGGAGATGAGTAATATTTTGAAATATATCAATGTGCCTTTGTGGGGTTCTTTCTTTCTTTTTTTATTTCCTTTTTCTTTCTTTTTGTTTTCTTTCTTTCCTTTTTTTCTTGAATCTTCTATAAATGACCTTCTTCCCAGTTACTGGAAGGGTGTTGGATGGAGGAATATTAGGATGCTAAAGTAGGAGTGCCAATAAGTTGATCATTCAATGTCTAACATCCATAATACGACTGTTAAGGCTAGAGCTTCGTCCAAAAAGAAAGAAAGAAAGAAAGAAAAGAAAAGAAAAGAAAGAAAGAAAGAAAGAAAGAAAGACAAGGAAAGGGAAAAAAGGGCTTTCTCAGTCATTTTGGAAGCCTGGTAAACCAGTTCAGGGAGTCTGACTTGAGGGAGGTCTCATTCAGGATGGAGGGACTCTCTGGCTTCTGGTTTGATGAGTGAAATGGAAAGTGAAGAGGAAGAACCTAGAGGTCCGGGAATGTGATCCTCGCACCCCCTGAGGTCCACATCTCTCAGAGGGGACAAGGACTTTGGATTCATCAGATTAGGCATGGGGAAGTCCAAAAACATCAGACTGAGTATCTTGCTTCCAGGGACCTTCCAACAAGAAGCAGGGGCAGAGGTGGGACAGGAGGCAGCTGAGGTAGTGCTTTGGATATACATAGCTGTCCTGTTGCAGGTCACAGGAAGAAATTCCCTGTGCCTTAATAAAGGCACGGAAGTGGTGAGAGGCTGCTGGGTTGACATGGACAATGAACAGGAGTGCAAAGGTCACAGCAAGAACAAATGGCCACCATCATGTGACATAAAAATTGCATTATTAATTTTGATCCCATTTCGTTGCTACCCTCAAATACCACGCAGACTCAAACCACCCCTCTCACCCGGACCATCACCCCCAAGTTCCAGCCATTTTCACCTCTCTTCCTGACTTCCTTTCTGGATGCATCCACCTCCTATTACATTTTAAAATGTAACAAACACAGTAAGATAATTTGAGAGACAGACCACATTCCGTCATGGCTCCCTGCAGTCTCTTTTCCACCCTAGATGCAGAGTGATCCTATTAAAAATGTAACAAATGCCATGTAATTTTTAGGTCAGAATCCTCCAAAAATGACTTCACAATCTATTTGGAATATAGCAATCATCCACCTTGTCCATAGTTTACACGTCCCAAGGTTTCAGTTACCCAACTGTCAACCACGGTTCAAAAACATTAAGTGAAACTTCCAGAAATAAGCAATTCATAGATTTTAAATATACTCTGTTCTGAGTAGCATGACGAAATCTCATGTCGTCCTGCCGGGGATAGGAATCATCCCTTCATCCAGTGTGTGCAGGCTGTATATGCCACCTGCCCATCAGTCACTCAGTAGCCTTCTGCGTTATCAGATCCACTGTGGCTGCATGGCAGCACTGTGTTCGTGTGACCCTTACAGGGTGGTTTGATATTATCCTATCTCTACATCTCATCACGTAGGCATTGTACAATCTCACATCATCACAAGAGGACAACGGGCGAGCACAGCACAGGAAGATAATTTGAGACAGACCACATTCGCATAACTATTATTACACCAGATTATTATGATGGTTCTATTTGGTTGTTAGTTACTGCTGTTAATATTTTACTGTGTCTAATTTATAAATTAAACTATCATATATATATGTACAATATAGGAAAAAAACAGTATATGTATAATATTATCCATAGTTTTAGGCATCCTGGGGTCTCAGAACTTATCCCCTATGGATAAGAAGGGACAACTGTATGATCTAAAGTCCCCCCCATGACTAACAGGCTGCTGCTACGTGATCTGACATCTGTCTCCCCCTCAAATTCCTGTTCTGATCTAGGCACCCTCACCCACTCAACCCCCTTCCCAAAATAACACTCACCTTGGGTCATTCTCTAACCCATTACACGGCTTTATTCTTCCTCATAGTACTTATATCCCCCTTATATTCATAACCCATTTATATTTATTTTCTCACTACCTGTCTCTCCAATCTAAGGGCTTTGTAAGGGCAAGGACTTTGTATTCTTTGTTGCCTCATCTCCAGCACTAATACAGTGCGGGTACATAGTACATACTCGATGACATTTGTTGAATGAATAAAAATGCCACGCCCAGGGTCTATAAACTGCAGAGCCTGCACTCCTGACCGCAGCTCTGTGCTCCTCCCCAGCATGAGGATATGTTGATTGATCTGAAGGGGGACTATAAGCAGTAGATGCACACACTGAGGTTGTTTGGCAGTCTCCATTAAGCTCTGTCCAAGGGAAAGCCCAGCCTTCCAGGGACAGAAACTTAGTAAAAAGGCTGATCAGCTAACAAAGTGTGATACCATTGAGTGTTTGATTGACAGTCATGGTAACATCTTTTCCACGCTTCAGACCATTGAATACTATTTGAAATTACCTGTTTATTCCTTTCTTTGCTTATCATCCTTTTTGTTTATTGCCATGCAAGCACTATGAGAACAGGTACGTGGTCTTCAATGTAGATTGGTTGGAGCAATAAACATGAATGAACTCACACAACCGATTCTTTTAGTTCTGTTTCCATAATTCCCAAGCAGCTTCCTAATTCCAGTTGTATCTCACAGCTCAAACTACAAATACAGTACTCAGAGTAATTATCAGAGTGGTATTTTTGTTTATGCATCAGTTGTCCAAAGCCTGGCTAGTGTGAGTCTGTCTCTGAAAAATAAACTTTATTTTCAACATGGAAAAAAAAAAGAGGCCCAAGTCACCAAGACAAGATTCGCTTTAAGAAGCTTCGTGACCATCTCAACAAGTTGGAATAAAGGCAGAATGAAAGCCTTTGATTAATATTGGTCTCTTATTATCTCATGATTTCTAATTCATTCCAACCGAAAAGACAAAGTAAAATCTCACACAGAGGGAGATGATCTTTGCAATTTTGGAAGATTTCAAAATAGAAGCATTGTGATGCTTAGCAGGGGAAAAACTGCCGCGATTGGCGATATCCACCATGGCCTGGGAAGAAGGCGTATGACATCCATGTGCCCTGAATCTGCCATTTCATAACAGGCAGTCTTTAGTCTTCCAGTTTCCCTAGAAAATTCAAACGCCTCTAATTACAGAGCACCAAAAAGACTTTTTAGAAAGGAGTCTCCATCTACGGGTTTTTTACTTCCCTTCTCTCACCACTTCCTGGGTGGTTAACGTAGACAAAGTTACTTTTCACGCTTCAATTCCTACCAAGTGTGTTTACTTGTTCACAGAGCACCAGTAAGACCACCTTGGGTCCTCCAGGAAAGAACTATAGTCTATAGCAATTACCTGCTTCCAAAACTCCACGTTCTTGGATCCCACGGGCTAGCCTTCAGAGCGAGACCAAGAACACTACATCTCAACATTTTATTCATGTTGCTCCTGTGCCCTCCAACTCACTCCTTGCCCTCTGCTTCTAAACTTGGGCCTCAGAACAAAAGCCATTGCTACCTCTGATGGGTTTGTTTGTTTTCATAGCTCATAGGTCAAGGGGACATCCTCCACTCCTGCTCCATGACCCCCAGAGTACCTGAAAAACACTCAAGCTGCTTTTTTTTTTATCGGTCGCCACGTTTCCTCATTGGGGGTTATACCCTCATGTGCTCAAAGAGAAGACCAAAGCCCGCTGCAGACTGGGGGCAGATCCCTGTCAGGAAGCAAGGACTAAGTACAGCTCAAAACGCAAATGCAACTCTCAGGGTTCAAGTTCACTTCTCATTAAGCTACTAATGGTCCTTTGGAGCGGATTTGAAATTTCGGGTGAGGGAACCAGCCATGCACATACCTGCAGCAAAGAACGATCCTGCTTTATCTGGAAAGGTCATCTTCTCAACCCTAATGTGCCTCTTCAGGAGATCTGGGCTGTAAGCCGCAAAAAAAGCGGATCTCTCCAGGGAGCCTGATCAGCAATCAATGAGGAGACAAAAGTAGCAGTTGTGTTATCTCTGAAGCTATACCTAATTCTCAAGGAATCAAAAAATATGTATATTTTTTGTTTGTTTTCTTTCACTTTGGAGGTAGGGGCTATGACTGATACTTAATCGTATTTCTTGCTAAAATGTATTCCAATACACTTGCAAAATATATGTATATCACTCTTTGATAGTAAGGTGGGCATGATAAGCATTTTATACATGGGGAGCAGAGACAAATAAGTTGGTCTGGCTATTAGCTAGAAACTTGATGAACAGTCACAAATTACTAAGTGAATAGCAAAGGGATGCTCTGTTCTCAGCTCAAAGCAAGCAGACTTGAAACACAACCTGTGCATTGGTAGATGCCAACACGTGCTTGCCTTGGAGCACCAGGAGCACCCCACCTCACTCCTGCATTCTCCTGTCCCAGTGACTCCTGCCCACACAGGACTGCATCACGTTCATGCTTTCCACAGCAGATATGGTCTCCATAGCTAATGGACCGCATCCAGCGGAAAGGGAAGAGAACACAATTTCTGAACAGTGTGTATTTGCACCATCAAACGAAGGCACTTGTACATATCCCATAAAATTTACAGAATGATAACTGTGAGCCAGGTACAGGCAAGCCAGGTAAACAGAGCATCTCACTAAATATGTTCATTTTGACCTCTGATCACACAGATTTTTGCAGAACATCTTGTGGAGTTCCACATCTGGTTATTTTGTGGGGTGGTTTATAATGAAAATTGGGTAGATCTACAGATCCTGATTATGCCCCTTTCCTTTTACAAAATACACAACTTAAGCTCTTGATTCTGTGTAAATTGTTTCAAAGAAACATAAATGTTTGTGGAAAAGGGAAAGAAGGCATGAAGTTTCTATCACACTTAAGTCTAACGGCACATGAGCTGTTCAGGATGCTTAAGAGCCTAACGCTCAGTCAGTGAACAGCTGGGAAATTTTTAACGTAACCCATTAAGTTCATGGGGTTCCCTTAAGAGGAAATCATTTTGACTGACACCCAGGTCTTGATCAGGCTGTGGGACGTTCCCTCAGATCAGAGTCACCTGGTCAAACACAACTTCTTGCTGTTGTTTTGTTTTTCCAATCTACACACTGAATTTAATTGATGTCCTTTAAGTCTCCTTTGATCCTATAGGTTTCTTTTTCATTCCTTTTTTTTTTGTTGTTGCAATGTGTTTTTGGAAGAAACTGAGTTGCTCATCTTATAAATGTTCCCACATTCCGAATTTTGGTGATAGTAGATCCGTGGTATACTTTAACATGTTGCCCTATCGTCTCTGTTTCTTATAATTCAGAATTTAGATCTAAAGGCTTAATCATATTTCAAGTATTTTTTGTCAAGATAGGATCATAAATGATTCATGTGCTTCTACCGAGAGAGACACATCTGGCTGTCTCAGTTTGGTGATATTACTATTCGTTCGTGTTCAGTGCCTAAATCTATCAATTCATATGGTTACTGGTAATATCCGCCCTTCAATGATAAGTTGGAATACTTCCTTTTTTGCTATATACAAGAGATTTTTATTATTTTCAATTTATTAATTCTTTTTTAGTTATATGTAATATACTAAGGTGCATTTTCATGTAATTATACAGCATGGAATATAATTGGCTCTAATTCAGTCCCCGGTACTCCCCCTTTCCCTCTTCTCTTCCCCTTCTGTTTCCTTTCTTCTAGTCTACTGATGTTTCTTTTAATTATTTATAGTTTTTTAAATTAGTACCTTGTGTTATATTCATATATATGTACATAGGAAAGTTTGGTCAGATTCATTCCACGTTCTTCCCTATGCCCATCCCTCCTACCTCCCTGTCAACCCCCTTCCTCTACTACACTGATCTCTTTTCTATTTTTGTGGAGTTCCCCTCACCCAATTACTTGTTCTGTTTTGCTTTGTTTCCTTATTTTGGTCTAGCTTCCACATATCAGATAAAGCATTCAACCTTTGACTTTTGGGGTCTTATTTCACTTAGCATGATGGACTCCAGTTCTATCCATTTACTGGTAAATGACATAATTTCATTCTTCTTTGTGACTGAGAAATACTCCCTTGTGGATATCTACCACATTTTCTTTATCCATCCATCTGCTGAAGGGCACGCAGGTGGGTTCCATAACTTAGCTATTGTGAATTGTGCTGCTGTAAACACTGATGTCTCTGCATCACTGTAGTATGCTGATTTTAGATGTTTTGCATATATACTGAAGAGTAGGATAGATGGGTCATATGGTGGTTCCATTCCAACTGTTCGGAAGAATTTCCATACTGATTTCTGTAGTGATTGTGCTAATTTACAAAACCACTCTCAGTGTAAAAGTGTTCTCCACATCCTCTCCAGCATTTATTATTGGTCATATTCTTGATAACTGCCATTCTGGCTAGAATGAAATGAAATCTTAATGTAGTTTTGATCTGCATTTCCCTGATTGCAAGAGATGTTGAACATTTTTCGTATATTGATTAATCCTTTGTGTTTCTTCTTTTGAGACATTTCTGTTTCATTCTTTTGCCCATTTATTATTTGGGTTATTTGGTTTTTGGAGTTAATTTTTTTGAGTTCTTTACATACTCTGGATTTTAATCCCCTATCTGAGGAACAAGTGTCAAAAAGCTTCTCCAGCTCTGTAGGCTCTATCTTCATGCTCTTATTTCTTTTGCTGTGCAGAAGTTTTTAAATTTGATGCCATCCCACTTACTGAGTTTTGGATTTATTTCTTGCACTTTAGGAGTCTTGTTTAGGAAGTAAATGTCCGTGCCAATATGTTGAAGTATTGAGCCTATGTGTTCTTCTAGAAGTTGCAGGATTTCCGGTCTAAATCCTAAGTCTTCAATCCAACAAGTTGGAATACTTCTATAATGAGAAATGTCTGCCAAACTTGGCTATTGCAAGGTATAGGCCATGCTAGAAAGGCAGTATATATGGATGTTTCATTCATTCCCCATGTTTACCAGGTCTTAAATAATGAGTTGGTTCGTTGGCATCCTCCATTCGTGACCAGTTCATTTAAATGTATTTGAACTGTTTCTTGTCATTACAGTAATTGTTCATACTGATGCTCAGATTTTCCCATCTTAAGCCAATTTTGCCCTAGTGTTTTTCTGACATGACCCTAGTAGGCTTTGATACCTTCCTTACTGATGTGACAAGATTTCCTGAATATATACTGAATATCATGTCTGCAATTGTCCACTTCTCCAAGGAAGCCTGGTTTCTTTCAGTGGGAACTGATATTAGAGCTCACTACATAATGTTAGGGGTGCTCATTGCTTCTGTGTGTGCTAAAGTTATCTTAAAAATCTTCTACATGGGGCTGGAGCGGTGGCTCAGCAGTTAAGGCGCTTGCCTGGCATGCACAAGGATGTGAGTTCAAACTCTAGCACCATGTACACAGTGAAGTGTTGGAGCAACAAAAGCCACATGAAAAACTAAGTAAAATTGATTCTCTCTTTCTCTCTCTCTCTCTCTCTCTCTCACTGTCCCTCTCTCTTAAAAAAAAAAAGAGAAAAAAAACTTCTATATAGTTTGCTGTTTGAACTGGTATACATAGGGTCCACATATTACTATCAGTTATAGTATCTCATGTCTGTTTTAAATTATAGATTCCCATCATGCATTGTGGTGCACATTTACAATCCCAGTTACTCAGGAATCTGAGGGAGAAGGATTACACATTTAAGGCCAGCCTGAGCAATTTAGTGAGACCTTGTCTTAAAATAATTTTATTTTTCAAAAGTTGAAGGACTGGGGATATAATTTAGAAGTAGAGTATTTGTCTAGAATGTATGAGGCCCTGGGTTCAATCCCAGTTTTACATAAATAAATTTTTTAAAAATTCCCTTAGTCATTTTTCCCATGTCTTGCTGTTGGTGGTGGTGTTGAAGAAGGAAGAAGAAGATATGAAGGAGGAGCAAGAATAAACAGATAGATTATTTGTTTTTCCAAGTTCCTTATATCTGGATTTTGCTAATTACATCCCTTGGTATGTTTTAATTCATTAATTCATTCATTAATTAATTAATTCCTTTTTCCTGTAAATTGGTCATTGAGCTAGATGCTTGATTAAGTCAAGACTTTGTTGACTTTTTTCTCACCTAGCTTTTGATTCCTTCCAGCTTTATATTAGGTCTTGGAATGAACGGGGGAACAAAGGATTGCTTACATGAGCCCAAGCCTCCTGATATCCTTGGGCTCCCTCCATCTCTGGCTTCACCCATGCTATTATATTGGGTCTCTGCCCCACTTTCATTCTGAACCCATCCCCCTTGAGCCTTATGTGGTTAGATCCTGACCCTTTGATGTGGCTACTGTATCTGGGCCACCTGCATCTGCAGCCCAGGGGGGCAGTCTTTCATGGCTACCACCACCCTAACCCCTCTGCCAGAAGAGAAAGCACTGCACAAGCCTTGGGTTTAAGCCCAAGCTCTACATGTGTTGTTACATCTAATTGTTAAACCCATGAGCTTCCATTTCCTTATCTGAAAATTAGAGATACTATTAATTATCCTCCCCATCTTTAAGGACAGTTAAATAAAACAGTCCTAATGAATTAGATTGTGCTGCCTCTTTCCTATCTGGGACTTGTCTTCGCACAACCATTGAGACACTGGTTGTCTCAACCATTGATGCCTTATCTCCATGGAGTTAGCATAATGGGAATTTAGAGAGTTGTGACACTCAGGGTGTCAACATCCCACTGAAGCCACCTCCTACACATCCACCAGGACCATTGTGGGTCTTCCAGATGATAAGCAATGTGGTTTGAAGCACCTTAGAGCAGATCAAATACCAGAGTGTGGCAAAAGCCTGGTCAGACAGCAGGCAGCTATCTGGAGGAAGACAGATTCTTCAAACCCCACCCCCCGAAAACAATGTCACATGTGTAGACTGGAAAGCCTCACAGATCCAACACTGGATTCATAAAACTCAAGTAACTCCTACTAGAACGTTGTCAACTGAGCCACCTTTGAAACCAACAGATTTAAACATAATTAACTGTGCCAATATATTATGACCAAACACTAATGGCCTATTTCCCACTGTACATGGTAAAATGGAATGGATATGCTTAGGACATTTGGAGAAAGTTGCTCTAAACAACAAATAGAGTTCAACAATGTGATTTAACGTCTAATATATTGCTAACAAGTCAAGAGAAAGTGACTTTCTCAACAGGTATATGCTTGCACTTCTGTTGGAAAGAGTTTAAAACCAGA